>PVJH01016386.1:0-51397 GCA_004026705.1 Nesogale talazaci
AAACTGGGTGCATGTATACAGTAGAATAATACACCCCCCACCCAAAAGGCTGCATCAAATAAATGAAGTGCATTGCCCCCAGAAGAGCTGGAGGAAATTGTGCTACGCAAAGTAAGCCAAGCATGAAAGGACAATAGCAACATGAGTCCACTGAGGTAAGCTTTAAAAATTGGGCATAGGGGAATAGCTACTATATGAGCACTTTCCTAGGGAGAGGTTCACATACTATGACAGGGGCCAGACCCAATGCAGGGATACATATGGCAGGCCACTAAAAGGGAGGGGGAGAAGACAAGAGCAGGGGTAGAGCAGGGCATTAACCCACCCAAGGGGAGGGTATTGTTCAGATCTCCACGGGAGAGGGCGAGAGAGACCAGGCATCAATCCAGTGCACTAACGTGTAAATACAACTTACTGTCATGTACAAGGGAACCCAAATAGAGGTCTGGGGGGCTGACTCCAAACCCCACTATGTGGACAACCCCCAAGAAAAACATACTTCAGAGAACAGCATTGAAGCTACAGCTTGGTGACTGGAGCATGTCTGAGTGGATAGAATAGAAATGAAGAGGGTTGGAGAGTGAGGGGAAAATGTTCTGGCCCACCAAGCCCCAGGATGATATTCTGCTCAGAGCAGACAATGCACAGAGAGAACCAAAGGGCTGTCCCCATCAGGAGACACGAGTTTCCTCATCAAACTATAGGGCTATGGGGGTCAACACTGGAGACACATTAGGGGGATTGTGCCTGACCCGGACCTGTCACACTGGGGCAAAACACTATGTGTATGCAACAGAACAGCAAGGGAAGCAAAGTAATGAAATCCACAGAGAATGCCAAAAATAAACTTGGAAACAGTGTGGCACCCCATCAGATTCCAGTGGAAAATACTTCTAAAGGTCAAAAAACAGACCAGAAATATTTATAGGCTTTTTCTTTTTTTTCATTGGTTTTCTTCTTGTTGTTCTTGCTTTGTTTTTGCTGTTGTTATTGTTTTGTTTGACTTTTTCTGGTTTTGTGCTTTTTGATGTCTCTGCATGTCTTTCTAGACACACTAGGCAGGATAAACAATTTGGTGATGAAAATAATGAGGCGAACCATTCTGGAGGATATGGGATAAAGGGAGGTGATAGGTCAATTACTTCAGGGACAAGGGACAAAAGTGAACTAAGGATCAATGGAGAGAACTTAATCAAGGGCAATGTAACAGTGAGGACTTACTAAGCCAGAATGAAGACAGAACATGATAATTGCACAAGAGAAAAGGAAAAAGGAATAGACAAAATAACTAGGAGGCAAAGAACATTTATAGAGGTGGAAATACAGTCCTATACATATGAAATATATTTATATATAATGACAGAAGAGATTTATATGATTATATTCCTTTGTTAAGAATTAAAGTGGCAGATGGATATTGAGCCTCAATTCATGTACTACCTCAACAGAAGAACAGTTTGTTCTAATAATTTGACATTCTGTGATGCTCACCTTCATGACAGGATCTCTGAAGACAAAATGAGTGCATAAAGAAATGTGGTGAAGAAAGCTGATGGTGCCTAGCTTCCAAAAGATATATCATATGGGATCTTAAAGGCTTGAATATAAACAAGTGGCCATTTAGCTAAGAAGCACAAAATCCCACATTGAAGCACTCCAGCCCATATGGTCATGTGGTGTCTGTGGGATCACGTATCTGAGATTCAGAACAAAATTATACCAAGGTGAATGGGAGGTAGTGGTGGTGGAATGGAGACCAAAGCCCATTTGTAGACAATTGGGCATTCTCTTACATAAGCATCACAGGAAGAGAGGAGAAAGTCAGGATGCAGTATAACACTGAAGAAATATACAACTTTCCACTAGTTCTGTAATGTTTCCTCCTCCCCCAGGCCCCACTACCATGTCATCAATTATAACTTACAAATCAGTCTAGACCAGAATATGTACAGTGCTACACATAAGTTCTTACAACACAGGGATGTAGGACAGATAAACCCCTCAGGACCAAAAATGAGAATGGAGATACCAGAAGGATAAGGGTAAGTTGAGGGGAAAAAGGAAAAATCAAGCTCAGGGATCAAAATATGACCCCCTCCCAGGAGTAGGAACAACAGAAAAGTGAGTAAAGGATAATAGAAGCTATGAAAATAATAATCTATAACTTATCAAAGGTTCATGAGGAAGGGGAGTTATGGAAGGGAGGGGGGAAATGAGAAACTGATATGAAGGTATGGAGTAGAAAGAAAATGCTTTGAAAATGATGATGGCAGCATATATACAAATGTGGTTGACACAATGCATGAATACCTGGATTGTGATAAGAGATGTAAGAGCTCCCAATTAAAGTTTTTAATTTAAAAAAATATGAAAATAATAACTTACCAAGGGCTCATATTGAAGGGAGGGGGAGAGGGAGGATAAAAGAGGCAGTGATATCAAGGGCTCAAGTAGAAAAAATGTTTTGAAAATGATGACAGCAACATATATGTGCTTGATGTAATTAATGTGTGTATAGCTATACTAGCTGTAAGAACCCCTAATCAGGTGATTTACATGACAAGGTCTTTTACTAAACTACTTCTTGTCTCATTTATTAACTTTTACTGTTCTGTAGCATTTGTCTATTTTAATATTTATCATTTCTCTCCTTTTGACTAAGTGTATTGCTGATTTTTTTCTAATTGCTACAAGTCTGCAATGGAGGTGTTGATATGGCCTTGTACTTTTTTGAAATGTGCATCTATTACTGTTAATAGTCATCAATTTATTTAATTACCAAGTGGGTTTAAGTAAGGTATTTTTTTATTTCTATACAATTGACTGTTTTTATTTAATTTTTTTACTGACATTTCTTAATTGCTGCTTGCATGCTCACTGATTGAAGATGCAAGTAAACGGTAACTGTTGACAATTGCAGCCTTTCTTCTGTCTATCCTGAGGTTGTCTATTAGGCTATATCAGCAGCATATTGCATCTGTTTTTCCTGGCTGATTTTAGGAACTTCTAATGGTTTTGATCCATAAGAACAGCAGAAAGAAATTCTGCTTTCTAAACATCATTCAGCTAACCTCTCACAGACATATAAAATGCGCTGTTCTGAACAAGAGGTTAGAGGGATTGGCAACAATAGCATGCTTGAGATGTGCTCACAACTAATGGGTATTTGACGAATTACAGCAGTAGAACTGTCAGATTTTTAATGTCTAAAAAGTAATTATTTAAAACCACTTATGTGTTGTTTATAAGCTTCCAGGTACGGTACAAGAAATATGTCACAAACATCACCCCATTTAGTCCTCCAAACTAAGTGATGGCGATTGTGAAATTTTGCTGAGGTGGCACCAAATCATGGCTGCCCTGTGACAATGAACAAAAGAGTCAAACACTACCGAGTCCTGTGCCATTTCTTTGATGTTGATTCTGTTTAAGCCTACTGTTAAGGTTACTGCATCAATTTATTGCATAGTGACTTTTCCTGTGGCTCTTGACCAAACATGAAGTTGTTCTCCAACAATCTTTGTCAAAAAAGAAAAAAAGACCAAAAAACAAGTTCAGAGTAAGCAAGATATTGTCTCCTCCTGCTTCCTTAGCTCATCTTTATAGCAAGTGTTGCTGGCTTGTTTTAGAAAGGTTCATTGTTCTAAGGAGAACATGCCTCCGGGTCTTGTTTCTTTTGTAGGTCAATCCACTGTTTGGCTGAAGGGCGATCTCTGGGGGTGGTTTTTTCACTCAGTGTGTCAAGTCCGTGCTGACTCAGTGCACCTCCCCGTGGACTTCCAACACTGTAACTGCTTATGGGAGCAGAAAGGCCAAGCCTTCTCCCAGGAGCTGCTGCTGATTTTGAACTGCTGACCAGGGATCGACTTCACTTCCACAGTAATGGGTGTCTTTGAGTGACAGACTTAAAGGTTTCTCAGTCCCAGTACATCTGCTAAGTCAAGTTTTTTATAACAAAATGTTGGATCTTTCTACCATTCTAACGGTTTGAGCCAGGTCTGGATGAGGGAGCCCCTTGTACAGTCTCTCGAAAGACAGATGACTTGCTGGACTTTGCACCTCTGCATCCAACATTCCAAGGAATGTATCTCTCAGGGCAGTGTTCACCCATCCCCTCCCCCAGCATTCCTGCCTGAAGCATGAAGCAAACCTGCAAAAACAGGAGGCTCTACTCACAGACCACATGCTGACTCAGATCCTGCAGCTGCAACCCTAAAAAACTCCCTTCCTATCATCAGTACAACGTCCTTGGCTGGAACTCCTCTCTCTACATCCCACCACCTGACTGCCGGTAGGACTTCCTTCACCTAGCTCATTAGGTTGTGGAATCTGCCCAGCAGCTCGTTCCCGCCTCACTAAAGCCTTTCTGAAACTCACATTCCTGGCTGAATCCTTTCTCTGCTCTGTGCCTCCATTTTTCACCTCTCATATTGGTGCCTAAAGCACCAGCAAGAGGAGCCTCTGTGCTGCCCCGACCTTCCTCTGGCAGGTGAACAGTTCTGTCCCCCACTTCAACGGACCTCTGAAGCCTGTCTGAACAAGCAGTTTCTTGGAAGTATCACTGTGATGATTCATTCTGTCTCCTTAGTTTTTTTTGTCATTCCTGACCCCAAGGATCAGCCAACTCATATAGGAACTTAGCATCTTCTCTAAAGAAGCTCCAGGCAGGGGCCACTCTAGTACTAACTAGAAATAACTGCCTTTCCCCACAAGGGGTGCCACAGGTCAATTTCTTGTGTTCATCTTTTCTCTGTTTCTTTCTTCTCTCGTGTTGCCTCCATCCCTTTGTTTTTCTGTTTGATTTCTGGGATTCCTTCCACTAACATTGACTGCTGGCACTGGGTCTGGCCTTTGTCTACCTGTTTGTGAGTTTTCTGTTTGCATCTCTGTGGTGCCTGCTCCTGGAGCTACTCTAAGGCTTTTCTACATCCTCCTTTCCTCACGCTGAACAAGGGCCTCAGACCTCCCTCCATTTTATACTGGCCATGAGGCCAGGACCCTACCTCTCCTTAGCTCCAGCAGCTGGATAAAGGCACAGGTTCGTCCCAGGGAACCTTTCTGTTCTGGAGAGTCCAGGACTCTCCCAGGAGTTCCCAACTGTGATTGGGATACCTCTCAGGGTTACTGAGATACTTCCTAACTGAAGACTGTGAATGGGGACCAAGAGATGCCATTCTCCTCTGCCATTAACCATAAAGTTTGAGACATCATGGGAAGTGCCCTGTGTAAGCCTCCTAAGTACAGTCTTTTCGATGCCTGCTGGCCAATCTAAGCAAACAGGGCCTGACTCCAGACATTCACTCTAAGTGTCTAATCTTTTTCTGTAACCAAGTCTTGCCACAATACCAATTAGGCAGTGGTTTGTGTTGGCCAGAAAACAGTACATTTGTTTTCAATATTCTCTGTGATCTTGAAAATATTTGTATCTGAACTAAAAAATGATTTGTGGTTCTATACTTTCAGGCTTTCTTGTTTTTCTGCTCTCTTCCCTCTTTATGGCCCTCATGTCAGTCAACCCAAGTCCTCTTTGCCGACTCCCGTTTCCTCTAACCACTGCTCAACCCAATCTCTCTTCTTCTGACTCACTGGGAATATTGTCCTTCCCATTGTCCTGCCCGTCCTATGCCCTATTATAAATCAAGTAACTTAAACCTGGAGTCTACTCAGGGGTCCCCTCGGCCCTGCAAACCCCTAGCCCCTTCAGCCGTCACAACTATCCTCAATCCAAACCTTTTTAACACTCTCCTGTCCCTCTACACTCCTCTGTTGCATCCAACACCAATTCTCCAATTTACCACCTCCAAGGTGGTAGCCACCCTAATACAGAAAGGAGGGAAGAAAACTTCTGAAGGGCAAATAATTCTTCACAGCCAGAGAGCTTATTCACACACCAGCCTTGTACACCAGATACACTCCTCTTGACACATAGGACCTCATGCCCTATCCCACTTCCTACAATCAGTATTTTACCACCCTAAACTAACCCAGCTCATCCAAATATTGGTTTCTCCTGTTCCATGAGCAAAGCTGTAAATACCCATGGAGTCCTTGAAACTAAAATTCTCTACACATCAGCTTTATGACTGTCTACATGGGCAAGACTGGCATATGCATAATCACTAAAGTTGTAAATTTTTCTGCACCTTAGGATATTACCTTTACAGAATGGGAAGAAGCTTTTTCCCACCAAATAGGAGACTGCCAATACAGCCAAAACATTTTTCTAACCCAAACCACTCCCATAATTGATCTCCCCAAGTCCATACGATTTGATAATGGTGCCTGCGTCATAACCCAAATCACACAAGTGTCACTCTCCCTAAACATTACGTGGTGCTTACACATTTCATTGAGGTCTCAATCTCTGAAAAAGTTAACAACATGAATGGAATTATAAAAAGTCATCTGTCTAACTGTCCCTAGGATGTCGGTGTTTGTGGGTGGACCAAATATACCTTGCCTAACCTTGCCTTAGAATTGACTTTGAACCACCACTCATTCCCTTCCCTTTTAAGTCCTTTTGAGCTTTGAGATATCAGACCCTTTCTTACTAACTACAGCCTACCAATCTAAGACCCACCAGAGACAAACCATTTCTTTCTCTTTAAAGAAACTGCTCCAGTAGCACAGACAGGCGTGTGCCCACCCTGATCCTACACGACCTGACTTGCCAGTGATCAGGCTGGGAGACTGTCCTGCTAAAGCACTTCAACTTCAACCTGAGCAGCCTGAGTGGACAGGACCAAATACCGTCATCCTTACCACTCCCAGAGCTGTCAAAGTCCTCGGTGACTCTAATTGGCATCATCTCATCAGAGTGAAGCTAGCCCCCAAAACAAATCATGCCCATTATTCTACCCAAGTTGTAGGGCTTACTACCGCATGCTTTACTAAGGTGCTTTTTATTTCCCATTTTTAATGCCCCCCTGTGCTTTGTGGTGTAAGTAAGGAGAATTCCCTTTCCCATGTCTATCTTTGTCACTTCCCAGCCCAGGGTCTTTTGTGTGTGGCAATTTGTTGTCTGAGAAAACTGTCAATGCAAAACACATGTTGTCAGCAAAGCATACTGTGGCTAAGGTGTTATCAAGAACAGTCTACAGCCCATCTAACCGGACTGATCTCTCCTCCATATTAGCAAGAACATTCAGGTATGACTTTGCAAGTAAATCAAACCCTGTAATGCTCTGCTTTCTTTATGACCAGGTCAAAAACTCATGCAAACCATGACTTGACCAGTACAAGGGGTGTCCTTACTGGTCATGCAAATACCATATAGAATTCCTTTTTTTTCTTGCATCACTACCCTGTTGGGAGTAGGAAGCACAGCCTTGCTTCTGGAGAGCTGCTGCTGGATTTGAACCATCAACCCTGTGGGCTGCAGTCCTACACACAACCACACAACCAAGGCTCAGGAACACATAGACTTCTTCAGTTCAAATATCTTCAGCACTGATAAGCGAGGAAAGTACAAACTGTATATCTTGGATCTCTGGGACAAAGATGTGAACAAGGTGTTGATTGAGGTCTGTATTCCTATCTCTGGAGCAAGAAACACATAGCCACCCCCAAAATTCACAGACCAGATGGTATCCAGGTTTCTACCCCACTCATGAAGCTAGATGAAGTTGCTGAAGAAATAGGAACGAATCCAAGTTACCTATTAACCCAAATAACAGAAAAGGGGGAAAAAAAAAACCTTGAAGTGCATGAAACTGATCCAAGAATCAGGATCTTATTAATGCTTCTTGAATAGAAAACTCATCCTGCTTTCTCTGCACTTCCTCCAACTTTCCTTGTTAGCAGACCCTCCAATAAACTCACACACCCCAAATCTGGTATTATTAGCAACACTTGTCTAGCTACCATCCCTAGTATACCATTATTTTTCCCAGAGGTCCACATTAACATCAGCTACCCCTGTACTATTTTCCATTCACAGCACAGAAGCAAAGCCTACCCAGCTGCAACCGCACACAAAAGGTACAGGCTCTGTGTGACCACAAGTTGTTGAAAGAATCAGGGATTAGAAATCAAAGAACTAAAAATTATATCATTATAAATGAGGGACAATACAGATTGGGGACCCAAAGCCCATCTGTAGGTGAAGCGACATCCCCTTACTGAAGGGTTGTGGAGAGAAGAATAGCCAATTGGGATACAATTAGCAATGCTGAAATATGCAACTTTCCTCTAGTTCTTTAAATGCTTTCCTTCTCCCCACCAAAAGGATTCCAATTCTACCTTAGAAATCCGGCTAGCTCAGAGGATGTACACTGGTACAAATAGGAACTGGAAACATGGTGAATCACACAGAGATGCCTTCAAGAGCAGTGGTGGAGAGTGGCAATGCCGGGAGGGTGGCAGGAAGGTGGAGTAGAAAGGGTGTGATGGGTAGGTTTGTTATGCCAACATGGCCACTGAAGATTGGTGGATCTGTTGTGACAGCACAGCCAATGAGCGCGCAGGATGAGTTGAGGGCAGATGTGGGAGGGGCTTCGCAGGTTCCGCCCCCTCTCTCTCTTGCTTCCGGATCTTCCGACCAGAGAGCTGCCTTGTTCTTCCTGTGCCTCGACCTCCAAGCAACACTGCCCGTGGGACACCTAATCATGGACTGTGTTACTGTGAGTTGAGGATCCTTCAAGCCCTGCTTTGCCACGCTCCTGAGATATACATCTCTTGAGCTGGGGACTGTTGGACTCTGTCATCTGGCTGACAGTTGGTGACAGTTGGTGACAGTTGGTGACTGTTGCTCTGCCGTTTGCTGCCTGTAACCAATAGCCTGGATTGCTCTACAGAGGACTCCAGTGAGTTGCACCGAGCAACCTGTATTGTTTTATAGTTAACTTTTTCTCTTTTTATCTTATATACTTTTCTCTTTATATATAAATATATAAAAATAATTACTAGTGTCCTGAATTTTATTTCTCTGAGAACCCTGCCTGACACAAAGGGGAATCGATTATGAGGATCTACATGTGACCGCCTCCCTGGGGTATAGACAACAGGGTGAATGGAGATACCAGACAGTGCAGGATATGACCAAATATTAATAATTTAAAAATTATTGAGGTTTCATGGGGGTGGGGGAGCACAGGAAGGAAGAAGGCATATGAGGAGCTGAGGGCTTAAGTTTAAAGAAAATGTTTAGAGAATGATGAAGTCAACAAATGTACAAATGTGCTTTGCATACAATGGATGCATGTCTTTATTGTGATATGTTTTGTATGTTTCCCAAATAAAATGAATACTTAAAAAAAAAAGGTTACAGGTTCACTGGAAGTCCCCCTACGAACCTATTGCCTGTGCAATGGAACCCTCCCGAAGTGCCTCAATGCTACCCACAACTCCCTGTGCCTCCCAGTCACTGCAGTCCCACAACCACATTGTATGGACAGGCTGGTTTCTGGTGGCTGCAGGAACTGTGCACTCATTTCAACCCTTGAATCAATGAGCAATATTCTTGCCAGTATTAATAGGGCCCCACTTTACTTCCTCCTTCGCTGTAGCCAGCATGTTGGGAGGAGCTACAGGACAAAGGATCATGCAAGCTCAGATCTTTAATGCAAAATAAATTTGCTGTGGATCCACTTCTAGCTCTCTTGTTCCCCCTCAAAGGCAGTTAGCATCCTATACACAAGTCACCCTAAAGACTTTGAGCCCTCAACTTCCAGCAGATAATGGAGCAACATTCATGTTCTTATATGAAGAATACTGTTACTATATTAATGATTCTGGCATAGTTGAACAAAGCATTAATGTACTCAGCAACATGACCAATGAATTTAAAAGACGTCAGTCAGGCACCACCAGCCCTTCCTTCCTCGTGGTTTCAAATTCCTGTCATGTCCAGGATTATGTCCTTAGTCGGCCTCCTAATAATAACCTGTGTGCTATTACTTCTAGCATACTGTATGTTCAAATTTTTGCATGAAGGAATAAGAGACATGTCCAAAATGACTGTCACTCTGCTCTTACTTCATTCCTACAGTCCTCTGCCAATGTCCGCAATCCCAACACATGTTGACTCTTGACCCCTCTCCTCCTCAGCGTATCTCAGCAGAAGTAGATAAAGACAGAACCATTACCACTAAGAGTCTGGAATGTTTGGGCAGGATCCCGATCAGGTAGTCTTATTCTCCAGCCTCTTGGAAAGACAGGTCACTTGCTGGACTTTGGGGCCACTGCTTTCAGCATTTCAAGGAGCTTATCTCTCTGAGCAGGTCTCATCATGCCCCTCCCCCCAGCATTCCTGCCCGAAGCATGAAGCAAGCCTGCAAAAACAAGAGGATTTACTCATAAACTCCACCCTGGCTCAAGTCCTGTGGCTGCAGCCCTGAAAAACTCCTGACCCTTTATAAGTATATATATCCTTGGCTGGAACTCTCTCTTTATCCTACCACCTTACTGCCGGTGGGACTTCCTTCACCTAGCTCATTAGGTTGTGGAATCCGCCCAGCAGTTCTTTCCCGCTTCACTAAAGCCTTCCTGAACTTCACATTCCTGGCTGAATCTTATCTCTGCTCTGTTTTTCACTTCTCACTAACTGTTGCACTTAGCCACAGCAAGAACAGCTGGTGAATACTTCATTGAAGATGGCAGTTAAATTCAAGATGGTGGTGCTCTGGTTAGCTAAGCTAGCTACCACATTCCACCGTTTTCTGCTTACACCTGAGAATCCTCCAGGTGAAATGAGGCGGAGGAGTGAGGTTTGCTTTGAGCAAGTCTTTCATATGATTTACTTAATACCAACAGTTTTACAGATTGAACTTGATCCTGGACAAACTGCACTAACCGGTTTTTGATCAAGGGTCTGCAGGTTAAACCTATGAGCAACAGTATTAGGGGCCTGGCAAGACCAGAGATCAAGGTGGTTAACCAGGGGGACCAATATAAACATTTGTTAAAACCAATTTTGTCCCTTCTTTCTACTCTGCTCCCTCTCAGCCTTTTTCTTACCAGGGCTAGACTATCATGTATAATGCCTGAGTGGTTGGCATAGAAACATCAAGTTTTGTCCAATGCCATGCAGAATCCTCCTTGCTTTAGAAACAACAAATCCGGACCCCATTGGTTTTGTAATGCCACCTCAGTGTTGAGGGACTTTTCTGAATAATTAGCAGACTTTTCTAAGTCCTGTAAGGCTTTATCAATCTGCTGGCTTAAAGGTTTAACTTTTCATTTCCTTTTATCAGTGCAGCTGTTCTCACCAATGCAGAGCCAATTATGCCCAGACCTACTAATAAGGGAACCAAGATGGGGGCTCATTTCTTATCTATTGGGGCTTGTGGAAGATTAGTATTCAACACTTGGTTTGGCCCAATAGGTTAACTAGCTCTTACTGTGGCCTTCTGGATGGTTACCAAAACCCCTGGGTCGGGCCCTTCTACATACTGCCTGATGCCCAAGATTTTCCCATCAACCAAATTTCTGACATGTGGCTCTTAACCTGTGATTACATTTTCCCAATGCACAGGGTCATGGCTTATTCTTTCTCCAAAATTGGGGAAAGGGGTCCCTACTGAATGGCTCCCAACTCCCTATCACCATAGTTTCATACCCCCATTTATAGCAATAATAGGAACTCTGGGGTTGGGACCCTGCTGGCCTGTCGGCCTATGGAACCTAATTTCACTGTCCAATTCCCCACACCTGGTCCCATCTTCCTGGCTGTTAAGGTTTCCTCCTTATCCAATAGACCACAGGTTACAAATGTCAAACTCAAAGGTGGGAGCCAGAGCCGTAGGTCGGCTGGCATTAATTACTTGACCAGTGTTGGATTCCATTAGTTTTCAAATATATTTTTGCAGTTTGTGGGGGTTCGCCAGGACTTCCAACTGCAACACGGGATTCCAAGGCAGGTAGCTTGTGTCTCTTCATCCAGCCCCAGTCCCCAGGAGTCATGGTAGTTGGGGTCTCCTGGAGTTGTCCCACACTGGAATTGGCAGTGGGAGGAGGCTCCACCCCTCATGAGGTGGTCTCAGCTACTGTGAAGGTTCAGTCCCAGATAATCTATATGGGATTAATCAGAAACCCTAATCTAAGAACTGTTACTTCACTGTGGCTCCATGGCTGCCCTCATGAAGTGATCACTGAAGAGCTGGGTGCTAGAGCAAAGTGTGGTGAAGAAATCAAATGTTGCCCTGCTCTCAGAAAGAATAGCATCTTGCATGTAGTGTTTTAAAACTTGTTTTAAACTAGTATCCAGCTCAGTGAAGTTCCGTGTTAGTCTGTACAATCCACGGTTTGAATGAGAGACTCTTTAAGATTAGAGGTGGAATTATATTAGAATTAGAATTCTGAAAACCTGTTGAACAGAAGGCTAAGGTTGTCACTGTAAGCCCTAAATTCATCTGCAGAGACCTTCAGTGAATTGAAGGTCTATTTCCCTCATATATTCGAACAGCTGTGTAAACAATCTTGTCCACTGACAGGGTTCATTGGAAAGTAAATCACTGCAAATCAGGGGTCAATTTTTTTTATAAAGATGAGCCATTCCTATCCATCACAATAATTTAAAAATTAATCAAGAGGCATGACATATTCATAATTAAAGAAAAAGAACTTATGTAACATTATAAATGAAAATATATCATTTTCAATTTTCCATCAAGTTCACCTATCCATACTGAAAGAACTGCATACATTTGTATAGAGAATCATGTCACTCACAGTGGTACATCAGGTCACTGTGTCCACTCTGTCCTGTGGGATGCCCGTGAGTCAGAGCTGACTCCATGACAGGGCATTTGGAATGTGCACTGATAATGGTGCTTCGACTCTCTGGAGCAACACATGAAACTAATGCCTTACAGGGTGCTGCTGCGTGGGCCCAGGAAACACCACCCACCCATTATGGCCTGTAGACCTATACCTAACCTTACATCATAGCAAATCCCCAAAGTGAAGCTCGTATGTTGGCCCAGAAACAGGTATACTCCACCCCTACAAATCTTTTAGAGTTTTTTTTTTAACTTATATGGACAGAAACTGCATAATGTTTGCCAGAATGGTTATTAGGGTTGTGGTTCAGTGTGCAGGCAACAGAAACGCTGGTCAGTTTCTATTGGTCAGCACAGATGCTGTGCTTAGAAGACGATGTAGTCACTGATTTGGTTGGACATCACAGTAAGTCAAGCTGCAGTGTCAGACCTATATTCATATCCAATAGAAGAGGGCAGCCAAAGGCTCAGGGAAATTGACATGGGAGAGGAATTCTCAAGTGTAAACCCATAGATGCAAAATATGAGAGCCATGAGGGCATGCTTTGAACAATCCCCTAAGGAACTTATTTATGAAGGTAGCTCCAGCATGTTATCTACAAAGGGAAAGCAAAACGATTAAGCTAAGTTTGGTTTTTTGTTTATTTGTTTATTTGTTTTCTTCAACAAACCTTTGCAGGCAAGAAGGCAACATGTGACAACATAAAAGAAACTGTAAAAGAAATAAGTGCCAAGCAAGAGTCTTATGTCCAGCAAAATATGAAGGAGGAATAAGGGAATTTTCATTCATGGAAAATTTCAGAAATCTGTAGAAGTAGAATGAGCTATTAACCATTCCTAGGGGGTTCTAAGTACAGAGAATCAAAAGCAGTGAACATAAACCTGAGATCCATGGGCAAGACACTATCACCCAAGTTGAAGCAGTTCTCCAGATTGAACACTCACAAGACTGAAAAGAGACTCACAGATAAGAATCTGCAATGAAGACAAGCTCAAAGCCACTAGAGGGGAGAGGTGTGTGGAAAGCAGTGGTATGGTGAAGAAACCAAGAGAAACTAGATAAGAAAATCTCCAATTAGATAAGAAAATAAATATCAAGGATTTCTCAGAGAAAATAGAAAACACTCATCAAAATGAAGAAAAACAGAAACATTGTCAGTAGTAATACAAGAGCAAACCAAAAAAAGGACAAAAAAACAAAAGGAATCCATCACAGAAAATGATGTAAAGCTAAGGAAAAAATAACACCACAAAGTCATATGCAGTAAAATAAGAGTGACAAGTCCACATAAAGCAATACTGACACTAAATGTGATTGGACTAAATTCTGTCAAGAGACAGAAGCACATGCTGCCTGCAAGAAACACAGTGTTGATACAAAGCCACAAATATAGACTAAAAATCAATGGTTTGAGGGGGGTACACAAGAGGAGGTGAATCTAATGGAGGTCAAAAAAGTTCCTTACATAACATGGGTCTCTGATAACCTCAGGATACACCCTAAAGGGAGTACATACCTCGTGAGAGCAGTTTCCTGAAACTTTCTAAGTGTCGCTCACAGTCTTCAAAGGGACATCGTAGATTTCCTTGCAAAACAAGCAGAAGGACCTGGATGCAGTGGAAGGACTGGGAATGGTCAGAGACCCTCCTCAATTACGCATTTTCTGTGCACATTTTACCCAGATATGTGCATGCACACCGAGGTCACGTGTAGTGTCCCTGCTACATCCCTTGGCACAGTCTGATGAAGTTGTTTAAGTCAACCTGGTTCTAGTTCAACAAGTTACAATCCTGTCTCTCGACCCTCACATACACTGTCCTGTGCTCACACATCAATGAGAAACAGGACAGAGCCTTTTTGAAGAAGTAGGAAAACCTTGATCACTTACTCGATGTTTTTCTGAGTGTTTGGCCCTAGAGGTAACTTTACTTGAAGATGATTTTCATTGAGAATCCACCCAAGCACACACAGACAGACACACACTTCACATTCCCACTACTACCTCTGACTTCAAGCATTCTTACTGCTCTTTCTCCTCTGTGGAGTCAGTTCACACCTGGTCTCACTGATCTATTAGAGTGTACATGTCTGTCCCTCAGACTGGTCCGGGACTGTAGCAGACAGCAGGAACTTTGTGGATGTGACCACCAGAGTGTACATAAAAGTCCCTCTTGGAGAGAATCCATATTGGCTACTACCTCTGAGCCCTCACTTTCACAGATCCTGAGGCTGAGGAAATGGAACTGGTCGATGGTCCCACATTTGCATCTGCTAAGGGGTTCTCAGCCGATGAGGCAGCAAGATGCTTCCACTTTGCTTTGGCCTTGGTTGGAACCTTATAGATTTTGGCACCAACAGGGATGCTTCTTGGGTCAGAAGCTTGGCTTTCACTGGTACCTGCCCATCTACCTGCGATCAAGGGTCCCTGCCTGGGTGAGCTCCAGAGAATATGCTGTAAGCTAGAGGAATCTGTGCCTCCAAGGTTAGGACATTTTAGGATGATAGCCTGGGACTCACCTTATTGGCAGGAATTTTCTGTGTCCTCCACACTGATGGGGTACTTGGGCTATGAACAGTCCACGTGTTCATTCTGAAGCCATTCTCTGTGCTTTTGAGTGTGAGGTACCCCCTGTGCCTGTTTCAGGCTAACTGTACCAGAGAGGAAGCGGAGATGTGAGACTGACCACTAAGGGCAGGAGGACAGTTGAAAAACACCTCCTGGATCATCTAGTTTGGCAGTATGGCTCTATATGGGATCCTAAGAGTAACTGGGTAAGAGAAATTGATGGTTCCAGAAGGAAGGGCTGCTGGTCTAACACTCAAAATCATTGTTTGGTAGCATTTGAAACAAAGTCGGAGGTGGTGTTTAAGGCCTCTCCCAATACTGACCTTATGATAGCCCTTGGGGTGTACTGAACTATAGAGGAGCTTAAGTCTGGGTCAGAGGTTGGAGCTGCCAGAATTGCTGTCTGGAGTGAGCCCTTGGAGCTGAATGCTCCAGGCTGCTGCCCCTGGAGGCTTGGGAAAGTCAACCATGGAGGGACTCCAAGATAAATGTCCGCATGGATGAGGTGTTTAAGCTGTAGAAGCCCAGAACACACTGACTCATGGTATGTGCAGCAGGGCTAGTACTGACACTGACTGATGTCAGAGCTTATGAGTAAAGGCTAGCACCTACACCTACTCAAGCGTCACCCAGAAGGTGAGACTTGGGGCCTGGGATGTAACCCTTGCTGTGAACCCTGAATGAGCAGCAGGATTCAGGGGTGGAGAGGCATCTGTTGCTAAGTCTCCTGAGTGAGCAGCTGGCTGGAGAAGATGTACCAGAGGACAAGGATGTGGCCTCCCTGCCAGCAGCAGTCTGGGGAAGCAAGCCTGCAGATGTGCTGGTGGAGGATTTAGCACCCGGATAAGCAGTAGCACTTTTCAGGGTCAGAGACTACTGAGAGAGCCCCGCCTCCTGGTTGGAGGAGGTAAGGCTGAGGAGGATCCCGTGGAATGCACAGTTATTGTGTGAGGCAGTTCATCTTGCAGGCATGGAGGGCTGCAGAAGAAGGCAGATGAGAAGCTGGGTTTCCATGGTAGCATCCACCCATTGACACAACTGATGCAAGTGTGTCAGAGACTGGAAGCCTCACACACCACACACTCTTGAACCAGGGTGACAGTGAGTTGGTAGCAGGCACCACCAGAAAGAAAGGAGCTGAGAGGGTTGGAGGACATTAGGAAAGGGGATTGCTGGACGGGTTGTGTCTAGAGGGCATCAAATCAACCAATGGGTCTTGGAGGTCATTAGTGACTTGGCTGGGCTTGGGTGGGTTGATGCTCAAGGAGCACCCCGAGTATCAGGCAGGAAGGCTGAAGACTGCAGAGCTGTCCCCACATTCACCTCCTCTACCTGCTGGATGAGTTGGAGTGCAGAACTCTTGTCCTCAGGTGTTTCTCAGAGATGGTATAGCCTGGAACTGGAGACAGCAGCAGAGGGTCCCCTGTCCTCCCTCTCAGCAGGGAACCCTTACGCTTCTTGGGCTTGGATGTTTGGAGCATGGGTAAGCAGCCCCTTGAGGACTGTGTCTGCCTTGAGGTCATGTCTGACAATGGTCCAGGCAGGACATTCCTACCAAAAAGATTGTTACACAATATTAGCGTTGAGCTTACTAATTTCTTCCACTGCTGTGGAAGAGAAATCTTGAAGTGCTGTTTTTTTCAGTAAGGTATCACTTGATTACTAATTGTTTCCTTTGGACCTTGTCTACATGATCACTAGTCATTACGTGCCCAGCTATGAACTAAAAGGTCGGAGCTGTCAGCCCATCGGTGGTCCCGGAGGAGAAAGCTGGTAGTTGGCTGCTGTGATGATATGCACTAAGCAGCCTGGGTAAGCGTTGGACCATGTCTGGTGGGGACTGTGAGTCTGACTGACTGAATGGTATCTGCTTTTGTCTTTCTTTTGAATGACCATAGACATAAACAAAGACAAAGACGACAGAGACTTTTTGAGTGGGCTACGAAAGTCTGGGCCTCATATCACTGACTCCATGTTTTTCTGACTAGTTGGTCAGAGAATATCTTCATTTGAGAACTTTTTTTTTTTTTTTACTGAGAATCTCCCAAGCCTCCAGCACCATAGTTTTCAAATTCTCACCACTCACTGTGACTTCAAGCATTCTTCCTACTCATCATCCTCTGGGCACTAACTTCACACCAGCTCTCCTGGATCGGTTAGAGTGTACTTCTCTGTCCCTCAGATTGCCCCAGGAATGTAGCAGACAGCAAGAGCTTGGTGGATAAGGCCTACACAGAGTACTCAAAAGGCACTCTGGGAGGGACTTCATAGTGGTAATTTCTCTGGGCCCCTACCGTCATGGATCTTGAGGCAGAGGGAATGCGATTGGTGGATGAGCCAGCATTTGCATCTGCTGAAGGATTCTGAAAAGAATAGGGGGCAAGGTGCTTCCTCTATGCTCTGACCTTGATTGGCAGCTTTTAGCTTTGAGCACAAATGGCGATGCTCTTTGGATCAGAAACCTGGATTTCACTGATACCTGGTGACCCACATGTCATCAATGGTCCCTGAGTGAGCTCCCAGGAGTCTGCTCTACGATGCATGAAGTTGTGATTTCAAAGCTAGGACATTTTAGGATGTGTGCAAGATAGCATGGGTTTTTTGTGTCCCCCATCTCTAATAGGGTGCTCTAGTCTCTGATTTGTTTTGTTTTTTAAATGTTATGAAAGCAAAAATGTGAGACTGGTTGTCTGTGCCCTCAGCCCCTGAGGCCAGCAGAAGCCACCACTTGGAATGCCTAGTTTGGTAGTGTTGCCAGCCAGTGGTCTCCTAAGGGTAATGGAGCCAGCCATGGGGTGTGGAGTCCATATGCAGTGACAGTTGCAGAGTGGAGGAGTGCTGGTCTAGCATTCAATGTGTGTGATTTCAAAGCATATGTGTCCAATTGGATGTTGACCATGCACTAGCCCTCAGTGTTCCTAAGCTTTGCAGTTTGAGCCTGGCCCTGATTCTGGAGCTGCCTGCATTGCTGTCCGGAGTGAGATGTTGGAGCTGGTAGCTCCAGACTGATGTGCACAGAGGACAGGGAATGTCAGCACACATGTGGCTCCACAATGAGCAGCTAGGTGGGATGTGTTGTTTGAGCTAGAGGACAGCACAGGCCCACTGCTGGCATGTATGACTGAGACAGTGCTGTCACTGACAACTGTTTGAACCATATGAGTGAAAGCTAAAGGTCTCTGAGTGGTCACTGTGGGCTCTTGAGAGAGGCTGGGGGGTCTGGGGTGGATCTCTTGATGTGACCCGCATTTGAGCAATATGACACAGGGATGTACCACTGTCCATGAGTGTGATCTCACTGGCAGCAGTAGGCTTGGGAGCTAGCCTAGAGATTTAGGAGTTTGCCCTGGGGGAAGCAGCAGCAATTTTCAGCATCAGATTCCTAGAAGAATCCAGCCTCCTTATTGCAGGTGGGATGCCTGAGCAGCAGATTCCACAGTCATTGCTTTAGGCAGCTCCATCCTGCAGATGTGAGGAACAGTGGGGAGGAGAGCTGCAGCAGCAGGCAGATGAGAAGCTGGGATTCCTTTGTAGCAACCATGCTTGGTGTAGGTGATATAGGTGTGTCAGGGACTGAAGGCCTCACACACCAGACAGACCTTAGCCAGGGTGTTTGTGGGATGGCAGCAAACACCAGCAGGATGACATGGGTGGAGAACAGTGAACATGAGCCAGTGGCTGAGAAGTGTGATAGCCATGAAGAGAGGGGATTCCTTGACAGGGCACATCTAGAACTCCTTAAGTCACCCACTTGAATTTGGGGGTCCTGCTTCTTCCTCCAAGTCTCTCTTTGCTAACTAGTGTTCAGCTGGGATGGCTGGTGCTGGGGAGACAGTGAAAACAGTCAAGCAGCAGGGCAGTACCTGAAGGCTATAAGGCACTGCCGCCTGAGTTGGCCCCAGGACCACCTCCCATGCATGATGGATACGCTGGAGCACAGCCCTCTTGTCCTTGTCCAGGCATTCCTTAGAGGCAGGATAATCTGGACCAGGAGCTGGAAGTAGCGTTCCCTGTCCTCAGTCTGAGCAGGGGAATCCTGTGCTTCATGGGACTGGATGTTTCAGTCCTGGGTGAACAACCCCTCACAGTGTGTGTCTACCTTGAGATCATATCTGACAGAGTTTCAGGTTGGTCCTTCCTGCCAAAAGATAGGCTGTCAAATTGGATATAAGATAGAATAACTGCTAGATTTTCATACTCTTGTTTTCAGGAGAAAAACAAAGTAACATTGTCTTAAAGCAAAAAGTCTATTTGTATCAGAATGTGAACAACTGTCAAAGCTGACTTATAAATGGGCAGTAAGTTGTAGAAAAAAAATCAACTTTGCTTATATATAGACAAAAAGAAACAATGTAACAGCTTAAAACTTTTGCAATATAAAATCAAATTTAGCATTTTTATTAAAAGAGTAAAAGTTTAGTCAATCAACACAAAATATTACATGAGGGATTATAGATTTTAAAGGTAACTGTGAAGTATCATTTAATATATTGAACAGTGAAAATATGGTTGAGCAGAGATTGAAGGTATAGCCTACTAAAATGTTCTCAGATGATAAACACTGTATAGCTGACAGACAAAATGACAGATTTAGTAGTAGGTTAAATGTTTCACCTGTGTTGATGTTATGTGAACTTAAGGATGAATGAAAGTCTAGAAGCAGAATCCATCCAGTCAGTCCTGAGGATGCCTCCTTGTCAGTGTGGCCTTCCTATCAAAGTGAAACTGAGAACCTCTCTCCCCTCTCTGACACTTTGCCATCCTGCTTCCTGGAGTTGTGCCACTGACTTGAAGAGCTGCAGTTGCCCTTCCATGGCTCCACCAACCTGGATCCACTCGATTGCACACACTGGCCAGAGATCTTCCTGCACTTCCATCATTGCATGTGGCTACATAAGGAGCATCTGTGGACTCGTATTAGAATTAAGGACTTGAATAGATCTGCTCTTTGATGCCTTCTTCCTGTGGAGTTACTTCTTGGTAAAAGGTTCTTGATTGCACATATATGAGAGACACTGGATTTGTTTATGTAGACAAATCAGCCTAATGCCATATTCTGTAATGTAAGCATTGGTTTATAAAAGTATTTCCTCTGAGTCCAGTGCTGTTTCAGAGTTTTAAATAATTCTGTTTGCCTTTGCATTGTTTGAATAAATTGTCAATTAAATCTTCCCAATCAAAGGTACACACTGTGTATGTATACATGCACACATATATATGCTCCCTTTGTCATGTACATGTATATACATACATACACATGTATACATATGTGTGTACACACATACTTCCTTTGTCATTGATTTTGGTCTCCCAGGTACCTTCCTTCCCAGCTCTCCTAGCTCACTGATGAGGAAACAAAGAACTACTAAGTGCCAAGGAAATATGGGTCCTGCTCCAAAAGCTCTTGCTGAATCACCTAAAGGGTTTTGAAACCTCAGACTCTTGGATTTCCCTGATGTTTGCTGTAGAGAACTCCAAAGGGGTGGCATGGTTGATGGGTCTGCACACAGCAGCTCCCATCATCTTTTCTGCCTCACCATGTAACACCTTACCCCAAAACATGAAATATTGTATTCTAGTTACTTTACATACAGCAGAATTCTGTCAGACTTTTCCTCCTCTGACTTTGTCTTCTTCTAATGTCCTTCACAGAAATAGATCCATCTGAGAAGGTAGAGTGATTAGAGATCTGCCGATTGGAGAGAGACACCACTAGGGTATAAATTCACACCTGACATACCCTGGTTTTACTCTGTTGGCTGAGATTTGTTTCTGTTTCCCATAACGTAAAATACACAATAATCATAATTCTTGTCTCATGGTTTTAGTGTGAGGGTTGAGACTATTCACACAACATGCTCAGAAAAATATCTGGTACATTAAGAATAATAAGCAACCAATTATTATCTATTATAATTAGTGAAGTCTGCTTATGTTTTTATTTGTATCATGTTGCTTAAAATAATGCCTGCAACCTAGAGCAAGTTTAATTCATGAGGGTTGGTTGGCCTGATGGATAAATTCATCCATGAATGAATGGTTGGACAGTAACAGTCTCACATGTCACCTTCCTAAGACCATAGATGGCATCGGCTTGAGGCTGGGCAACAATAAGACTTAAGGGCAAGAATGCTTCTTGGTTGAGGATTCTAGCCTCAGAGAACTAATCCAGATCTTGACCATGAGTCTCAAGACTCACAGTAAACTCTGGTTCCAGGCACATATGTCCCACAGATTGACAATCATATTTATTTTCATTTCTTTCATACTCCATGACTTCATACTTTGTTTCTTATGAAATGGCCATGGTAAGAATACTTACCCAACACAAAGGGGCACAATAGTCAAAGATCCTGGACATTTATTGGCATGTTTTGTTTCTCATGAGAAAACAAACCATGGGCTGAGCCCCGGTGGCGTAGTGGTTGTGCGCGGGACTGCGGCCCACTGGGATGGAGGTTCGATTCCAGCTCCCAGGAGCAAAGGTTGGGCCTCCTACTCCCACCACCTGAGGGCAGTGATGCCTAAAATAAAAAAAAATAAAACAAAATAAAACAAACCGTTTCTTCAATTTTCTAAGGTCATAGTTTTTTTTTTTCTGAAAGAAAAAAGTATTCTCTAATGTCAGATGTAGGTAGTTCAATGTGTAATACTTTATTATCTAATCTCCTTTCACCCCCTTTTAAGTTGTTTCAGTTTTAAAAAAATAAGTGAAAGCATAGGGGACTTTGGGTTCCTACTTAAATCTTATCTCAGTTCAATAATATTTGTTCTAATAATGTGGTATTCCATGACATGATTACTGAAGGCAAAAATCAGGGCATAATCAAATGTCTTGAAAAAGCTAAGGATGTTTAGTCTTAAAGATATACAAGTTGGAGTCTTAAAAGTTTAAACAAATGACCCTCTAGCAGGGAAGCCAGAAAGTCTACATGGAAGAAGCACATCAGCTTGTGTGATCATGAGGTGTTGATGGAAAGAGGTGGCAGAAGTTCAAATGCAAGCAAACAAAACAACGTGAAGCATCTTGGATGTAGTAGATACCAAAAGTCATCTGTAAGATAAAAGGAGAGTCCCTTTCAGAAAGACCACAGGCTAGGAATTATAAAAGTCAGAGTTCAGTAAAGCACTGATGAACTACATAACTGTTCTCTAGTTCTTTGATATTTTTTCCCTATTAGTGTGGCTTTTATACCTTTTGCCACTTTAATCATGTCATATTTGCATATATGTACAGCTGCATATTTAAGATTGTTTGGTACATGAACACCAAGAGAAATAGACCTTCAGAAACAGTAACAGGATTAATGGTTCCCTGAGGGTACAGGAAGAGGGTGTCAGGAAACAGGGAGTGGATAGCATTGATGACAATACAACCGCACTCCAAGGGTTCAAAGAACATGATGGTATGTGAATGGGATATATGGGATCATGTAATATAGGGCAAAAATTGTAGGGAAAATCCATATATGTACCAAGGGGGTTGGTTAGGGGTGGGATAACGGGGAGCTTATATCAAGAAGTTCAAGAAGAATTCACATCGTTAGAAAATGATTGTTTTAGCAATTGTATTTTACTTCTTGATGTGATTGAACTAAGAAATGCCGAGTTATCTGTAAACATGCCAATAAAATGATTAATATTAAATTTTAAAAGATTGTGTAAAAATTGTATATATAGTCTGTATACTGCTCAATACCTTTAAATGACCAGTTGTGGAAATTTTTTGGATATTTTGTGCTTCAAAGGATATTAAAGTAAAGAAAACCCATAGAATGGGAAAATTTGATGCATTTTCCAGGTGAAAACCAAAAACATGAGAGAAAATGTTTGTAATTTATACATCTAACCAAAATCTTGTATCTAGAATATAGAAAGACTTACCAGTACATTAAAAAAGAAAATACATGGGAAAAATGGGCAATAAGCAGCTTGAAATGATGTTCACCATCATTGGCCATCAGGAAAAAGCAAACCTTAACTATGAGATAATAGTTTCCACTCATTGGGATGGCTGCAATAAAGTAGACAAATGTGGAGTTTGATGAGGATATGAAGAACCTGCAGGCAATCATACAATGAGCATAGGAAAGAAAGATCATGTTACTGCTTTTGAAAAGAGCCTGTCAGTTTCTCAAAGGTTAAAGACGTATGTGTAAGTCTGGGTAGACGACTAGAGAAACAAATTCATAAAGACTCACGTGTATAAGAGTCTTATAGAAAGGGTAGCTGTCCATTAAGAAAGCCTCCTAAGCCCTTCCAATCCAATTTCATACATTTGATATTAGCCTCTATTCCAAATATCAGTCTACAAAGTCCTTGGGAATTATGAAACACATGCAACGACATTGAAGGCAGGACAGAAACACAATGGGCAGTATCTTTTGGTACAGTGGCGTTGTAAGCACCTCAGTGTTGCCAGGGGTCTCCACATAGTTTTTTTGGCTTCGGAGGTCTGGCTGAATCAGGGTAGGTCTGTATGGTTTCTCCAACTCAGGGCAATAGCAACCCTCCATTTGTCTTCATAGTGGCAATGTCTCCCAATGAGTGAGCCAACAGAAAAATATGTCTCCCACCTCCAAGGAAGAAATACAGGATTTCCCTGAATTCTCATGAGTAGTCATCCTCTACAGAAGTCTCATTGGCTATGATCTGAGTGACAGGCTAGAATCCACCTGTGTACTCTTAATCCTCAAGCTGATGAGGATTATAAAATTACAACATGATTCTGAAATACCATCCATTCATAAATCACAACCAACCACATATGTTCACACAAATATTTGTATGTGATTGCTCATTACAGCATTAGTCATGAGAGTAAAACCTAGTAACAACAGAAATGCATTCAAAAAGGAACAAATATCTGGAGCAGGTACCAGGTAGAATAGTATTGGCCACTAAAAGAAATTAAATGCTAACACATACTACAAAAGGGATGTTAGTCACTCAAGACCACAGCGCCCAATGCATGTGTAGTCAGTGTCCAGAAGAGGCAAATCCAAAAGAAAGGTGAGTGGTTGTCTAGGACTACAGTCATGGGGGAGGCATGATGGCCAGTGGATTCTCAGTTTCTTGTTGGCATGGAAAAAATGTTCCAATCTTGGTTGTTGTGATTTGCCCAACCACTGAATTATTTCTTTGGAAGTAGCAGTCGTAGAATTGAAAGTTTTAATTGGGTGATGTCATGGCTGCTCTTTGGGTCCATGTACAAATACAAATTCACAATTGATATTAATCAGGAGCTCAATCATTTAAAGGGTTGCAAACTTGCAATATATTGAATAGTCAATAATCAGAGGGCACCAATGAAAACCAAAAGGAGAGTATCTGAGGTGCCTGCAAAGGAGAACAATTTTATAAGGATGTCCCTGCTTTGTTTCCTATCAGTGTGCTGACATGAAGTCATTGTGATTTAACATGAACCGATCATCTCCTTTCCTAAATATTTAAAAGAGATATTTCATATCTTATCCCCTTTAGGTATTTCCTCAGAGAATCCTGCAGGAGACTGCTTTAGGCTGTGCTAACCTTTCCTGATGGAAGAAGGGGTTTCAGTAAGTGAGGCCATTTAAGTGATTTTGGGCCCTCTTTCTAACCCTCATTTGAAAATAGCTGTACGTAATTTCTGGAGATAGCAAATGATTACAGGGCAGTTATAACATCCCGACAAAGTCAGAACTCATGGCAAAACCATCGAATAAGGCTGAAAACCCGATCTAAAGAGGAAATGACTGAGGTTAGTGGAATTGCATCTCCTGTCCATGACTGAGCCTTGCAAATGAGTCCAAACAATAAACAGCATGGAACCTTTGGGAATCTTGTGGTGCTTAAAGTCCATAACCTGCCCAGGCCTGGGTGCAAACTGCTAAGCAGAGGGTCTCCAAAATGGACTGGATTGTTGAAGAGAGGCTGCTCCACTGATTAGCAGCTAGTGGGAAACAGTGTGGATGTCCTTTCTTGGAAGACCCAAGGGTGGGCTAGAGCTCTCCATTCTGGTAAGTGAGGATGGACTTGAAGGAGACCATGCATCAGGGACAGTGTCCCTGCCTGAAGCTCTCACAGGGAATCCCCCAGCACAATGAGGACCATCCTGGAGAGGCAGGAATTCTAGGGGGTGGGGGGGGCGGGGAACAACCATCACTTCCTAAACCTGAGCTCTCTTTCCTGGTCTGGAAGGCACCAAGATTAGAGAGGACACAATTGTGCCACAGCCCTCATACAAGCTGGACACCAGGCTTTCAAGCCTGGCTTTACTGGTGCAACTCAGACCCCACTCTTCTCTTTGTCCCTGGCCCCACCCACCCTGCCAGACCTGCCCATGCCCTCTGGTCTCTCCTGATCCTCCAGTCTTAGAGCTCCTCCCAGTAGATCCAGGTTCTCCCCAACAGCCCCCTTGAATGTATATACTGCTCTACGTACATTGCCTGCCCTTGAAGCCCCATCACCACTGACTGGCTCTCCTGGCGACAAGTACTGGTGCCCTGGCGGCAGAGGAAGCCTGAGGGGTTTGAGGTTTACTGTGAGGCTTCCAGCTGCAGTTTGAGGTACTAAAGGGCAGCCTGAGGGAGCTTGTCCCAGAACTCTGCTCTGTGGACAAAAATAAGCAAAAAAGAAGTCATCTCTCTCAGAGACTGTTTGGCAGATAAAGGGCCCGTGTAGAGAGTTTAGTGAATAGAAGGAGTCCTTAGACATGATACTCATGTGTGTGCATGGCTCTTCCTAAACTTTTCTTGCTAGGAAGAGTCATGTAGCAGGGCTGAAGGAATATAGAGCTGGCATGGAAATGGGAGAAAGTACTACTTGTGAACATTCATCCCACAATGAATCAGAGCTACCTTTAGGTCACTTTATGGGCCAGGCTCAGGCCAAGTCCTGACCAGGTGGCTTCTTGTTCCAGCAACGCCATTCCTGCCTCTTCAGGGCCAGGCACCACCTGTTCCAGCCTCTCAAGACGACAGGTGTTCTGCTAAGCTTCAAAGCACCTGAACTTCAAAGCACCTGTCTTTTCAGCGTTTCCCAGAATTTACCTCACCCATCAGGACATACTCCCTCTCCCTAGTATTGTTTCACCAAGACAAGAGGATACTCAGGTGGGCATAACACAGTCTTCCTCGTCTAGCACTGTTTTGTGGAAAGTACAATACTAGGTGCTTCTCTTCCCCTTTACAATCCTTCTGCCTTCAGGCAAATCACATACACACACACACATATATATGATAGATGATAGATAGATAGATAGATAGATAGATAGATAGATAGATAGATAGATAGATAGATAGATATCCCTCTGTGCCAGATATCCCCCAGTGCCAGGCTCAACTCCTCTGGCTTATACTCTAGGTTGTGGGACCCGCCCAGAAGACCTAATGGCTTCCACTCCCCTCTCTGCTCTCCCTTCCCCTCTCAAAAAGTCTTTTTCCCTAATAAAGCCACACTTTGCTTTATGTCTTTTCTGAAATTTATATCAATTTATCTCTCAGTCACAAGGGACCAAAGTAATTTGACCTAGACCCTGATTCAGGTAAGAAAAAATTACTCAGTTCGAATCTCCCCACAATCCCAAATGAAATGTAGCCATCTGCCTTTTGAACTCCCTTGGATGGTGTGAGTGGACCCCTGGAGGCAGCAAGGTCCACTGTCAAAAACACTGAGTTAGATTACTAGACAAATTTTTGTTTATTGTGTATATTTTCTTTACTGCTTTGTGAAAGATTGATGAGGACCCTTAGTGAAAAAAAAAACACATTTGATGCTTTGTAGTCAAGGAAATTGAGATGTTAGATGTATGTGATTAAAGCCTGCTCATAAGGGTCAGATCTGTTTTGACTTAATGATGAGGGCTTTATTCTAACCTCTGCTGAGCCAGGATGCATTCTCTACTATCTTTCTGTTTGCATTTAACATTATATTATGAGTTGACATTTGGTTTACACAGAATTTTTCCATTCAATTGTTCATATGCATCTTATTTCACTGTATTTACCACAAGTAATGCCACTCTCTCACTTCTTCCCTGTATTTTTCCCCAATCAGGATCATGAGGTAACTATTAAGTGTTTACTCATCCCCTAAAATTGCTTTATTATTATGTAAACATATATAATGTGTGAAACAAATATTTTAATGCACAATTAAATATATAATATTTTTTCTTTGGATCATTTTGTTGGAGATTGTACATAGCTTTTCATAACACAAGATTACATATGCTGTGACAAGCACCTTCACATGCTTGCTTCTATTAACATTCTACAAATATCTGCTTTTCCACTTGTGCCTCATCCTTCCTCCTCCATCCTTGTTGCCCCCTTCCCCCAAGTCCTCATTACTCTATAAATTATTTTCTTGTCATAATCTACAGCCCGAAATCTGCCTTGCCCACACCTCCAGATAGGAGGCCATCTGTAGATTCCCACAGTTGACTCCCTCTCTCCACCCCGCACTCCCTCCAACCATCTGATAATTCCACTCTCACTGCTGGCCCTGACGGGTTCATCCGCCCAGGGGTCCCTGTATTTCCAGTTCCCATCTCTACCAGTGTACCTCATCCAGTCCAGCTGGATTTGTAAGGTAGAGTTGGGACTATGATAGCTGGGGGAAGGAAGCCTTCAGGAACTAGAGGAAAGTTGTATGCTTCATTGCTACCTCACTGCACCTTGACTGGTCCATCTCCTCCCTGTGACTCCACTATAAAAGAATGTCCACTTGCCCACAAGTAGCCCTGGGTTCCCCACTTTGCTCTCCCCCTCATTCTTATTGATGTGATTCTTGTTTTTTTTTGGTGTTTGATATCTGTTCCCTTTGACCCATGATCACACAGTTTGATGTGCTTCTTCCATGTGGGCTTTGCTGCCTCTGCGCTAGATGGCCACTTGTTCACCTTCAAACCTTTAATATACCAGATATTTTAATGTTTGGTGGCCAGACACCATCAGTTTCCTCTGCTCTGTCTGCCTCTGCATGCTTTTATGCTCAACGATCAAGTCGGGAGGGTGGGCACATAATGATATGATCTTTGTTATTTGACACCTGGTACCTTGTTCTTTCCACACCTCATGGCCCCACATACTGGTGTGCTTCTTTTATGGTGGGCTTTGTTGCTCTGTTTGGTCATCCTCAAGTCTTTAAGACCTCCAACACTACTATATTTTTGGATAGCTGGGTATTTTCCCCACTCTTGCTCATGTTTCCACCTGTTCTCATTAATCATCTCAGGAAGGTGTGCATGCAGTGATATGGCTTTTTCCTGTTTGATGCCTGAGACCTGATCCTTTTGACACTTCAGGGTCACACTGGGTGATGTGTTTCTTCTGTGTAGGCTTAGATACTTCTCAGCTAGATGGCCTTTTGTTTATCTTCAGGCTTTGAGACCCCAGACTGTATATCCTTTGATAGGTAGGTGCTATCAGTTTTCTTCACCACATTTGGTTATGCACCTATTTGACTTCAGTGATCATACTGAGACAGTGAGTATCATGGAATACCAACTTCATAGGACAAAGTGTTCTTGCATTGAGGGAGTGCCTGGGTGGGGGTCCAAGGTCCAGCTGTAACTTTAGTACAAACCTATAACTATATGTGCCTGAATTTATTCCCACCTTATTACAGATAATTGTATTTACATATATACAGACCTGTGTTTAGGCCTCTCCAAGTGCTCTTTACCTTCTAGTTCTTTCCTCTATTTTCTTCTCTCTTCCTCCTTTCCAATGTGATGCTCAGCCTTCACTTGAATTTCAGAACATCCTCTCTGTTACATTCCCCTTACTTTGGCCCTACTAGACCTCCCATACATTCCTCACCCCTGATTGTGGGTCACTTTATGTTCCTCTGTCCCTGAGTCTGTCAGTAGTCCCCTTCTCTCCCCCCTCCCTCATGTCCTCCAGGAACCATCAGTCAAGACATTCTTTCCTTCTGACTGTCCATCCAGGAGAACTTCCTTCTTGATTTGGTTCATTTTGGGGACTCAGACCCCATTGCTTGTCCGCCATGTGACCTCCGATACATCCTCTGTTGCTGTCTGCTTCCTTAGGGAGAGGGTGTGACTAGTCCTGTTGTGGTTTGCCCAGTCACTCCTTGTGGCTTATGTACCCACGGGGGAGTAGTCCCCTGAGCATCATGGGCAGGGATCCGGCCAGCAGGGGAACAAGACCAGCTCTCTTTCTCTTCCTCCATTTCCACCTGTCTCCATGTGGGTGTGGCATGGTGACCTCTTTCCACAATCTGCTCTCTGCCACACCCACTTCCAGTGAGAGAGTCAGTCTGGCTCTGGTTATGGCCGGTCCTGTAGCTCTCTCTTTTCATGCTTCTTTTCATGTGTCCTTGCTGTCCTCACAGTTGGGTGTTTCATGATAGGTGTTTCATGCACACCCACTGCAGCTTCTGTGGAGAAAAGACCAGTACTTTCCCCCTGGGTGAGTTAGTGGCTTACGCCCTTCGTTATATTTTCACTTTTGAACCCCCCTTTTCTCCCTCCCCCTCTCCATCCTTCTCCCTTATTGGACTGTACTTAACAGTCCCTGGGTTTGGCCCAACCTCCTTCCCTAGATCTCTAACCAAATGTTATGTTATAGGAGGCTTCTCTTCTATACCTACTGTATTGGTTACACTTACCTCAGGGGACTTATGCTGTACTTCTCCTATTGTGATTGACTGACTTCACTTAGCATAATTTCCTCCAGCTCTTCCCAGGGGAAGACATTGTTCATGTGCTTACCGGTGCTTTTGAGTGAAGCATAGTACTCCACTGTGTGCATGTGCCTGAGTTTGCTGATCCAGTCATCTACTAATGGAATTTAGATTGCTTCCAACTCTGCAACAGTGAATTGTACTGCGGTAAACATTGGCGTGCACACCAGTAGAGGGACAGCTGGGTCATAAGGTAGAGCTCAATTTCCATTTTCATTAGGTATCACCAGACTGCTTTCCATAGCAGGACAACCAGCAATGTAGAAGTGTCCCTATTTTGCCACATCCCCTCCAACATTTGTTGCTCTCTGATTTTCTGATTTGGGCTAACCTCAAAGGTGTTAGATGGTACTCATTGTTGCTTTGATCTGCATTTCTCTGATGGCTAATGATTGGGGGCATTTTCTCATGTGTTTATTGGCCATATGGGTCTCCACCTTAGTGAAACTTCTTTTACTGTTTGTTTTTTTGTATGTGAAACTACTTCTTAGTTCTTTTTCCCATTTCATCAAAGGGTTAACTGACTTTTTCTTTTTGCAGGCAAGAAGGGTACTGTAGATTTTGTCTATTGTGTCATTACTAAAAATTCTATCCAAGTCTGTGGGTTCCCTAGTGTGTTAGACAGGGTTCTCTAGATAAACAAAACCGGAACTCTAGTAATTATCTTTATATATTTACATAGATAGAAGGATATATAAAATAAGAAATAAACAGTTAACTAATCTATAAAGCAGTACAAATGGTTTGGTGCAACTCACTTGCATGAGACAGCTAGTAGACTGGCAGTCTTTGACGTCTTGAGGGCTGCCAAGTAGTCCTCTGTAGAGCAATTCAGGCTATCTGGCCACAAGCAGCAAAGAGTAAAGCAGTTCACAAACAGTCAGCCAGATGATACAGTCCAACAGTACCCAGCTTGAGATATGTATATTCCAGGAGTGTGCCAAAGCAGGGTTCAAAGGAGCCTCATCTCAAAGCAACAGTCAACCAATTAGGTGTCCCATGGGTAGTGTCACTTGGAGATGGAGGCCCAGGGCAAACAAAGCAGTTGGCTGGTCCGAAGATCCAAGAGCAAGAGGGCAAGGCCTTGCCATTTCTATCTCCGCCCTTCAATTAATCTTATGTGTGTTCATTGGCCATGTTTTCACTCTAGCCCCACCTATCTTCTTTGGTCATGCTGACTTTTTCAGTGGGATTGATTTAGTCTTTTCTCCATTGACTAACATCAACTCCATTGATGTTAGCTGTGAGCCTTTCATAGATGGCTTTATTAACTTGAAACACTTTCCTTCCATTCCTGTCCTAGCATCTTAATTAAGAAATTGTGCTAGATGTTGTCAAATGCTTTCTCCATATTTACAGATATTATTATGTGGTTCTTACACTTTATTTTATCAATGTGGTGTATAATATTGATGGATTTATGGATGTTAAACCATCCCTGCAACCCTGGGATGAAACCTACCTGATTCTGGTGGATTATGTGTTTTACATAATTTTGTATTCTATTTGCCACTATCTTGTTGAACATTTTTGCATCTTTGTTCATTAGATATTTCGGTCTGTATTTCTCTGTTTCGGTGAGATCTCTTCCCTGTTTGGGTATCAAAGTTATAGTGGCTTCATAAAATAAGTCTGGGAGTTTTCCATCCTTTTGCACTCTCTGAAAAACTTTTTTGGAAGATGGGTGTCAGCTCATCCCTGAAAGCGTTATAGAATTCCCCAGTGAAACCATCTGGTCTGGGAGTTTTTTTGTTGATAGCTTCTTGATAACGATATCTGTTTCTTCTCTTGTTATGGGTTTGTTTACATTCTTGACCTCTCTCTGGGATGGTCTCTGAGGGATTAATTTTCTAGGTATTTGTCCATGTCTTCTTCAGTTTTGAACTCATTAGAGTACAGCTTTTCATAGTATGTTGTGGTTATCCTTTTAATCTCTATGAGGTCTATTGTGATTACCCCTGTTTCATTCGTCATCATGTCTATTGTTGCTTGCTCTTTCTTTTCTTTGGTTAGTTTTGCCAGCGGTATGTCAGTTCTATTGATCCTTTCAAAGAACCAGCTTTTTGCCACATGGATCTCCTACATTGTTCTTTTATCTTCCTAATTGTTCATTTCTGCCCTCATTTTTATTATTTCATTTCATTTGCTATTGGAGGGATTATTGTGTTGACTCTGTTCTAATTTTGGAGTTTCAATGAGTGTGTATCCATCATAAGTCTCTCTTCCTTTTTCATATATGCACCTATTGCAATCAAGCTACTTCTGATGACTGCTTTTGCCGTATCCCAAAGGTATTGATATGGAGTATTCTCATTCTCATTAGCTTCTAGAAAGTTTTTGATCTCCCCTCTGATCTGGGTCAGTCCCACTCATGCTGCAGAAACTCATAATTCATTCTTTAATTGTTTGCCCTTTTTTCCTGGTTGTCCTTTTATTGATCTCCAGTTTTATGACACGGTGATCAGAGAAGAACTTCTGCATAATCTTTATATATTTGAATTTACTTAGGCTTCACTTGGGACACAGCACATAGTCAATTTGCAAAATGTACCATGTGCCCTTGAGAATAATGTGTATTTTTTTGCATTTGGATGGAAAGCTCAAAATATATCTATCAGATCTAATTGCCTAATTGTGTTGCTTTGTTCTATAGTCTCTTTGCTGAGTTTCCTTCCCAATGATCTTTCACTGAAAGTAGTGTATTAAAGTCCCCTACTACAATTGTTGCCTCTGTGATGTCTCTTTTTCATGAATTGAATACTGTGTTTGACGAGTCTCATGGGTCTCTCATTTGGCACATATATGTTTATTATGCTCACAAGTTCCTGGTGAAGTGATTTTTTTAGACATTATAAAGTGCCCCTCCTTATCTCTTTTTATGGTTTGTACCTTGAGATCAATTTTTTTCTGAGATTAGAATTGCAACTCCTGCTCTTTTTGAGTTACTATTTGCCTGGTATATCCTCCTCCAGCCTTTTATTCTTAACTGCTCTCTTAAGATGTGTTTCCTGCAGGCAACAGATCTATGGAATATGTTTTCCGAGCCAGTCTGAAAGGTGTTTTATTTTAATGCAGAAGTTAAGATCATTTACATTTAGAGTTAGTATCCTAACCTGTGGGTTGATTGCTGAAATGTTATGCCTTTTGATTTGGGTGATTTTCTATCACCTTTTTTATTGTTGTGCTGTGTTTTTGTTAGGGGTTTCTTTATTGCCATGCTTTCCTCCTGTGGCCATATTTTCTAAGTGTTTGTTTACAGTTTGTTGGCTTTTGGATGGAGTTGGGATATATGATGTTCTTCTGCTTGTGCTTGGTGGAAGTTAGTCTTCTGGCCATAGTTTGTTGGCAAGGACCTGTCTCAGGGTTGGATGTCTCACAGCATATTCTTTAAGTTTTTCCTTGTCATGAAAAATCCTTATCTCTCCTTCTATTTTAATAAATAATTTTGTGAGGTAGAGAATTCAAGGGCAGGCATTGTTTTTTTTTCAGATTCTGAAAGAAATTAGTCCACACTCTTCTCTTCATGGTTTCTATTGATAGGTCTGCACATATTCTAATCTGACAACACTTGCTTTTTCTTGCTGCCATTAGGATTTTCTCTTTCTCCTCCTAAGTTGGAATATTTAACTATTGTATGCATTGGTGAGTTCTTTTGGGAGGTTACTCTACTTGGTGTCCCCTCTGCTTCCTGTATGAGTGACTGGTTCTCATTCATTAGGGTGGGGAAATTTTCTTCTAGAAATTCTCTTGTTAATTTAGTTGCTGACTTTTTCACTGTGTCTTATTCTGGTAGATCAATAATTCAGATGTTGTTCCTTTTCATAGCATTAGTCATCAATCTCAGATTTTCTTCCACCTCTTTTATAATTTTGTTTGATTACCTTTCCCTTTTGCTGAGGTCAGCTTGATCATTTTCAAAATCACTGCTTTGACTCTCAGCCCATTCTAGTATATTCATGAGCTCGGTGATCTTGTGTGAAGCATTGGCTAATTCCTTTGGTAATTCCTGAATTTCCCTTTGGTGCATGGACTTCATGCCCTCTATGGGGGCCTTCATTCACTCTATCACTGCATCCTTACTCTGTGTAGCTTCCCACATTTCCTATACTAATCCAAGCATCCTTCTGAAAATTTCTTTTTGTGGCAGGTCCATGTCAGATTCTTCTATGAATATCGTTATTTCTATTGATCAGGTTTGTCTTTCTTGTTTATCTATTTGGAGTCATGTGGTATGGTGTATTTAACATGATGATTTTGAAGAGGTGGGTGCCATATTCTTAGGAGACCAAGGGACTTGCTTACTCTCACATTATGATTGGAAATTGTGTTTACAAGAGTTACCTTTGGTCTATTTTGAAGGAAGGTGTGACTGATGTGTAGGTAGGTGCTGAGATGACTCAATAAATCCACATAGGTAAAAGGTGGTATACACCATTGCAGAAAACAATGGAAAGCTCAATTAAACTAATGGCTAATTCCAGTAGAGTGGTAGGTTTATATGAGACCCTGGTGTGTGTGTGTGTGTGTGTGTGTGTGTGTGTGTGTGTCAGAGTTGATAGTACTTAAAGTAGTGTGATCTACTCTGGACCAGGGGAGCTCCCAAAACTGGGTTGCTGGTTCTCTATAGTTCCAGAACCAGGCTAGGTTTGAGGGGAGTATGCCCTCTCTGCCTGGGATGCATTCTCCACTGATTGGCTTGCTGTGTGGGCTTGCAAAAACCCAGTCGATGACTCTGGGTGAGGACCTCGAGGCAGGCCTCTAAGACCCTGGCTCATGATTACGCTACCCCACAGCTCTGGGTGTGATGGGTGACGGGCCTGCAGGTTTGCACCATTTCTCTGCTTTCTCATGGCTCTGATTCAGTTCACCCTGCAAAGCCTGTTAGGCCCTGTACATGACTCAGACTTCCCCAGCTGAGGCAGGAGTGTCATGCAGTGTGTGGACACAGTGGTTGCAGGTGGCAAGTTTTAAGAGCAGTCGTTGCAGTGACTATTTTCCCGTCTCTGGATGAGTTAGCACTGCAGGGCCTGAAAAGCCCTGGTCTGTGCCTTAGACTACTGACGCTAAGGCAGAACTGGCATATGGCGTATCTGCAAGGACTATGTGTAGTGGTTGCAAAAGGTATGCTTGAAAAACCAAGTTTCCAATATCTGCTTGTGCCAGCTGGGGGCAAGATCTTACCACAGGCCCTATCGCCCACCTCTCAGACTTCCCCTAATATGGCAGGTCTATGTAGCTTGCCTGCCCAGCTAGATAAAGCAATTCATGACTCTCAAGGATTCCAGCCACATCCCCTTTCCTGTGAAGACCTGAGTAGTTCAACGCAGGCACCAATCATTGCTAGACATAGTGGCATCCAGCTTTCAGGTGTCCCAGCCATGTATCCCTGCCTGCGAAAATCAGTCCACACTGTAGCCAATCACCACCACACATAGGGTCATACGGCTTCATGTTCTAGCAAAGCCCCCTGTCCCATGGAAAGCTAGCCTAGTTTGTATGTAGGCTCTCATAGACTCTAGGAAAGCAGTGCACAACTTTCCAGCATCCCAGCAAAGTCTCCCTGTCTGGGAAAACCAGCCAATCCACGCAAAATTGCCTAGCGATCAATTGCTACCACACAAAGGGGTGTGGCTTCACATTCTATCACGGACCCTTCTCCCACAAAATCAAGCTAGTTCATGTGCTGGCCCCAATCACCTCTATGAAAACAGATGTGATTTTCCAGTGTCCAAGTCAAGGCTCCCTACCTGTGAAAACCAGTCCAATCCTCTCTGCAGCCAATCTCAGCCACACAACAGGGCACACGGCCTTGTGTCCCATCATCATTTTCAAAGCATTCTCTTTCCCTTTGAGTCCCTGATACCAGCTCCCCATTTCTTTGCCTTCCCTTCCTTGCCCTCCCTCATGAACACTTGATAAGTTATAGATTATTTTTCCCATATCTTACATCACCCTTGTCACCAGTCACCTACTTTTCTGTTATGTGTCCCCCTGGGAGAGGATTCTAGTGTGATCCTTGTGATTGATTTCCCCCAGCCTCCCTTTAATCCTCCTGGCATCTCTACTCTCCTTTTTTTTGCCCTGAGGGGTTTATCTATCCTGGATTCCCTGTGTTGAGTATTCTTATCTGTATATTTTCTGGTCTAATCCAATTTTTAAGGTAGAACTGAGGTCATGATAGTGGGTGAAGGAAGGACCAAACAGCTTGAGAAAAGTTGTGTGTTTCATCGGTGCTATGCTGCACCCTAACTGGCTAATCTGTTTCCTATGACCCCTGGGCATTGGGTCTCCTACATCCCATGCCCTCCCCACGGTTCTTCTTGGTTATGGTTTTATTGAGTCTTAGATGCCTGATTCCATTGAGACTTCATTATTACACCAGCTGGTGCACTTCTTCCATGTGGGTTTTATTACATCAGAGCTAGATGGCTGCTTGTTTATTTTCATGTCTTTAAGACTCCAGATGCTACGTCTTTTGATAGCCAGGCACCATCAGCTGACTTCACATTTGCTTATGCACTCATTTTGTCTTTAGTGATCATGTGGGGAAGGTGGGCAGCAAGAAATTCTGGATTGTTAAAACAAAGTGCTCTTGTATTAAGGGAGTACTCAATGTCCATCTGCAACCTTAGTTCTTAACATACAGATATGAGCACATAGTTCTTTTCTCCTCTTGTTATATATATCTACATATGTACAGATTTACATATGTACCTCTATAAATATCCTTTTCCTCCTGGTTCTTTCCTCTATTTCCTTTTTACTTATCGTTTGTCCCACCATCATGTTCATTCTTCATTCAGGTTTAGCTATTCTTCGCTACTGCCTTGCTCTTGATTGAGCTGCACTAAGTATCCTACTACCATTCTTCCATTGCTTTTAGTTCACTTGTTGCTCCCTTGTCCCTGAGTTGGTCCCCTCCTTTCTCTTACCTCCCCCTTCTCCCGTATCCCCCGGAATAATTTGCCCTGTGGGTTCTTTAATTTTATCTTAATTTTTCTTATGTTTCTATAAGAACTAAGTGATATTAAAGCAAAAGAAAACACTGAACTCATTGTTATTGAATTGACTCTGGCTCATGCAAACCACAGAACAGAATAGAACTGCTCCATAGGGATTCCAAGGCTATGCATCCATCTCAGTTTCTGGTTCCTTTTCTGTCAAATGGGGATGATAATTGTATCTTATTTTAGTAGTAGACTGAACAATGCCCAAATAAGGCCTTTATAAAATATCAAATGATGTTCTGATTTAAAAGAGCTATTATGCTTAAGATAATGCTCTATCATGATTTAAGTTGACTTTCATCAAACTGAATTAAACCTAAAAATAAATCCCATGAAGCAATTAACGATTGAATAAGGCAAATAATAACATTGTCCAAAGCAGTAAGTTTTTTTAAACTAAATCAGATATCATTTAACAATATCTACAGTAGTGACTGGAATGAGATCTGTTTGTTTTCTTCTTTCTGCTGCATTTTTTGGGGCTACTCATTACAGGACTCCCCCCCGCTCCCACTCCTTTTCCTTTTTTCTAAAGTGGAAAGTATTTCAAAAACACCATACTTCTTATAAGGTGGTCTTCAGTTGAATTATTTTGACTGACCTACCCAAAACCAGTATGAAAAAGGAAAAAAATGTTCTATTATAAAGTCCAACAACAACAAAAATATTTTTCTACTTGCTTTTGTATTTAGGCCTATTCTTGTTATTATTTGGTGCACTGGTTTAGAAAATTGTATCGGTTAGACCACATCAGTTCCACTTTTTTTGCTTTCGTATTCCATGTTTTTATCTCTTAAGTTATACTAATTTATCTATGATCCTATTTTTAAATATGAGAAGAATTCATACCATAAACTATAGGATAAGATAAAAAAGGTTTTAAAAATATTTGAGCAAGAATTATATGTTCCGGCTGAGCCCCGGTGGCGTAGTGGTTGTGCGCGGGACTGCGGCCCACTGGGACGGAGGTTCAATTCCCGCTCACAGGAGCAAAGGCTGAGCCTCCTAATCCCACCACCAGAGCAGTGATGCCTAAAATAATAATAATAAAAAAAGAATTATATGTTCCAATGCAAGATGTATATAGGGACTTATAATTCTAGTTGGTTACTCATTGAGCTGCCAGCCATAAAGTCAGTGGTTTAAACCCACCATTCACTTTGCAATCCTTAAAATATTTTGAAACCCAAAGAGGCATTTCTTTTCTAGTAACAATAAACTAGATGGAATTGAGTTTTTCTTTTGGGTATGGGAAGTTGTGCAATATGTACAGAGATGACAAGTTAAATACAGCAAAACTAGGACAAAGTTTGAGTAGAAAATAAAAAATATAAAGATAAAAAGAGAGGGGGAAAGCAAATGAACAGAAAAAATATAAATGAAAATAAGCAGTGGGAAATAAAAAGAAAAGATAAAAGAAAATAAACAATGGGAAATAAAAAGAAAATTTTAAATGTGCAAATATGGAAGTTAGAGTGTCAAAAATGTGAGAGTTTTTCTTCAACTTATTCAGTAAACATTTCGGAATACATTTTAATATATATGACGCTAATCATGTGCACAGATGGAGAAGTTGTGCCATTTTATAATACTCCAGCATTTCATTTTTTTTAAACAGAGTTTGAACTATGGCAGATCCATTTGGGTTTCAGAACATTGAGCCTCTTTATTGTATCAAATTCCCTGCCAGTCAGTGGAAGCACACTCAAAACTGTGCTTTAGGACAGAGTGGAACTTCTCCTGTGGGACTCTACGCCTGTAATTCTTTGGCAGAGCAGCTGCTGGACTTGAAGGAGGGCTCATTATTGCACCATAACTCTTAAAGATACTTTTAAATATAACAAATTTAGGGGCTGAGCCCCGGTGGCGTAGTGGTTGTGCGTGGGACTGCGGCCCACTGGGATGGAGGTTCAATTCCAGCAGTGGGGCTGGGCCTCTTACTCCTACCACCAGAGAGCAGTGATGCCCAAAAAACAGAACAAACAAACAAAAAAAGATAACAAATTAGAACTGCCTGCTATTCAGTTCTTTTTTTGTTTTGTTTTGGTTTTTGGGGGACATCACTGCCCTCTGGTGGTTATGGGAGCTACCCAGCTCTGCTCCTGAGAGCCGCCGCTGGATTTGAACCACCAAACCCACAGGCCGCAGTCCCACATTCAACCACTTAAATGCCACCAAGGCTCAGCCCCAAAGATGAAATTATACTTAGAGCACTTGGTTACTCCAAGTTCAAATAATTTTCACTGTTAAAATATGTCTTTGGATCAAGGGACAGCATGTAAACTATAAAATGTCCTAAATATTTAGTACAATACACACTAAATAAAGCCAATTCCTGTATTGCAGCCTACCTACCACTATATTGTAATTTCCTGATTTTTTTATGGGCAGGCAAAGTAAAGACTGGTATATGACATATGACCTTCATCTCAAAAACTAGAACTGAGAGGAAGAAACTGCTTCCATTTTTGGAATTAGCTGGTCAAGTTTACTGAAAAGCAAGTGTAACATTTGAGACACCAAAATGTGTGTTAGCCAGTATAATTATTGCTCTGATATTTCTGAGAAGTCAAGTTACTAGTTCTCCCTAAAACATATTGGTGGATGTTTTAATATGCACATTCTTCTAATCTGAATCTGAAGACAAGTGTAGTGACAATAGCTATCAGCTTCTGCTTTTGAGATGAAAGTCTTGTTTGGTTCAGAAGTTTCATGAAAGTCTGGTGAATCACCTCAGTTATTATTGAGCTCAGAGACGGACTAAGTCTGTGACAATAGTGTTATGAGGAAAGGAAAGGTTTACAGACTGAGGTCTATGAGTGTGAAGGGCTATTTGAAAATAGAAGAGGGATAATGTAGAAGGTCAGCTGTGTATAAATAAGCTGACAGTTGAGAAAGATAAATTTGGAAGGCAGGGTATAAAAGTTCTGTAGCCAGGAATTGGATCAGGGTGCACTGTTGGCTTCTCTACAAAGCATTTCAAACAGATACACTTCAAAAATATTTTTGTGTCTTATCAAATTTGAAAACTGGAAGATTGCTACTACTGGATCACACTCCTTTATTTGCTATTCTGTTCTTCAAAAAGTATTTGATGACAAAAAATGGGCTCAAGTGACATGATTTTACTTATTATCTTGATAACCGTCTCTTTTACTACAAAACATATTAGTGCTAGCACTTGGTTATGTGCTCCTGTCCAAGAATCTACTGGACTGTTACATAATTGATAGTCTTATTTTAGACAGTGCAGGAATAATTTGATATGGATCTTCTAGCCAGAGTTTTTGTATCGAACATCAAAGGGTCAAGACTATGAAAATGTGAGGTTCTTATGGCCTACCAAGAGAATTGGGTAGTTGACTGATAATATAAATAAGGTATATGAATTCCTTGTAGGGATGGGAACCATACAAATAAAAGTGCATGGAACCCTACAAAGAGGGTTAAGCAGTTTCAGCATCTCACTAGGCTCAAAATATTGCATATCAGAGATAGAAAGGGGGATATCACTACTATCAAGAATGAAGAATCTGTATTATGCTTAGGGTCCCCAAACTCCTTGATCCAAGAGGCAGAGAGCAGTGACACCAAAGACAGCAAGAGGTGGTGAGAAGTGACAACAGAGAAATGGCAGCTTAGGCAGTAGAATCAGTGAGAGACAAACTTGTGAGTATTCTGACCCACAGAGCAAGAGGACTTTGCTTTGGAGCAAAGTGCTTTGGAGCAGAGGGCTTTCTAGTGAAGTAAGCTGCCTCCTCTAACTGGAGGAAAGAGGAGCTAGGTTTGCCCACCCAAGAAGCTAAAGGTGAGTGAATTTGGGGAAATACTTAGAGGTAGAATGCCTCTGCACATTTACTAGCAAAGTTACAAGAGGTTTTTAATGTTACCTAAGTAGATGATAACCCAAGGGACATGTAGCTGAGACTGGGGAGCAAAGAGAGGCATAACCACGGCAAGGCTGAAATGAGATCTTTGATTGAAGATCTTCAGAATACTTCTGATCTTAAATTGCAATCAGCTACTTCCCTAATAAATCCATGCATTTTAAATATTATCTGTGAATATTGCGTGGACATTGCAACAAAGCATCAAATCCAATAGAGAATTAGAGAGTGTCATAAGAGGGACAGCTGATGTCAGAAGTGATAAAACATGTGAGGAATGGAGGCATGTCTGAACTCTACCTTATAGCAGTCAGCCTTGAAATAATGAGTATCTTTATCTTCTTTCTTGCCCTTTATGAAGTTACAGGTATGCCCCCAGGTCATTTTTACATCTTGAATCTTCCAAAATTCCAAAAAATTTCAAAAGTACCTACATTCAAGTGTTTTGGATAAAGGATTGTGGTTCCTGCTTTATAACCTCTCATTTTTAAAGATGAGAAAGTGTATTGGCATGTGAGAGAAATATACCAGCATATTTGTCTTTAGTTCTCATAGAAATGACATGCAGTCATGTTGCCATTTTTGCTGTTAGGACTTGGCTTGTGTGCGGACACTTGTAAAAAGTAAAAAATTAAGAATATAAAAAAATTAAAAAATTTTTAAAGTGAAAAAATAGTAAGGTAAAAAATGGAAAAAAGTAAAAAATTTAATTTAAAAAATTTTAAAAGATGAGAAAATGAAAAAATGAAGATTTCATAGTTTGTACAATTTTACATAGTGGCATGCTTGAATATCTAACTCAGGAAACCTGGCTCAAGATTTTACACTTGTAAAAAATAATGACAATTAATTGACAAACAATTGACAAGTGTTGTTGTTGTTGTTGTTAGGTTCCATTGAGTTAATTCTGACCCACTATAGCCCCATATACAACAGAATGAAGTACCACCCAGTTCTTTGGCATCCACAGAATTATTCTTATGTTTTAGCCCATTATTGTAGTCACTGTGTTGTCCATCTTGTCTAGGACCTTCCTCTTTTTTGCTGCCCTTCTACTTTACCTAGCATGCCCTTCTCCAGAGACTGGTCTTTCCTGACAACATTTCCAGTGTACTTAGAGCAAAATCTTGCCATCTTTGCCTCTTAGGAGAATACTGACTCTACTTCTTCTGAGACAAATTTGTTTGCTCTTTCGATGGTCCATGGTATTTTCAATATTCTTCTCCAACAAATTCAAACTCATCAATTTTTTAGTCTTCCTTATTCACTATCCACCTTGCACTTGCATATTGAAAGGCAATTGAAATACCATGATATGATAGTTATAAAAGCTGGGGTCAATTTGCAAGGATTAGCATTGAAGGGGTGGAGTCTGGCCTGTAGATCAAGATATAACCAGCAAGTCTTCTGTGTGGGCCTGGCCTTTTCCTGAGAACTCTGGGAAATCTGGTATTTCCTCCTTGGAGTGAGAAGACACCTCTGTCTTCTTCTGCTCTCTCCTTGGGAGATATTGCAAATGGCAAGACACATGGAACTACACTAGTGCTTTGAGCTGGAGAAGCCACAAGGACCTACCCTGATGCAACCGGACCTCTGAAGCTGGAGAAGCCACATAGAGACCCCTGACAGTGCTGAGATACTTACAATGCCCCTGAATCCAAAGACTTTCTATCCATGGGCCTGTAATCACTGTGCATTTGGCATTGTTGCTTGTGTTTCATGAGTCTGAAGATAACGTTATAGATTGGTATTGAACATTTGGGTTTGGATTGGACTGAGTTTGGATGCTTTCTTAATGTACAATTACCCTTTATATAAAATGCTCTTTTATACACATATGTTTATATGGATTTGTTTCTCTAGTCTACCCAGGCCCATGGCTTGGGTCAGGGGCACATTAGTCCTCAAAATATTTGCTTTGCTTTTCAACACTTCAAAGAGGTTTTTTGCAGCATATTTATCCAATGCAATGTCTTTTGATCTCTGGACTGCTTCTTCCATTAACATTGATTTTATAACGAAGCAAGACAAAATCCTAGACGATTTCAATTTTTCTCCATTTGCTATGATGTAACTATTGGTTGAGTTGTGAATATTTTGGTTGTTGTTACAGTGAGTTGTATTCCTTTGTTTTCATCAGCAAGTGCTTCAAGTCCTCCTCATTTTGTATCATCTCTGTATTACAGAATGTTAATATGCCTTTCTCTAAACATGGTGCTTCAATCTTCTTCATATAATCCAGCTTCTATGATACGTTTTCAGCATAAAGAAATAAATATGGTGAAAGCCTACAACCCTGACACACACCTTTCCTGTTTCTAAACCATCGAATGTACACCATGGCTGACAGCAGAAGGATCTTGGATAAAAGCAGAGAATAACAGAAAGATGTGTACTTGTGTTTCGATGACTATAGAAAAGCATTTGACTGTGTGGAGTAGACCATAGCAACTATAAATAACCTTGAAAAGAATGAGAATTTCAGAACGTTTAATTGTGCTCACACAGAACCTTTACATGGATCAAAGATATCTAAAACGTTTGTATGTTTAGATATTTTGATCTCCAATTTATTGTGCTCTCCTCACAGAGCCAAAAGCAGGCAGATATATTAGAAGTCTCCCCTCAACTTCTCTGTGTCCACAAAGCATCATAAAAATTTTGAAGCTCATAATCTTCCTCTCATCCATATCATTTTAATTCTGCCATTATCTCTGTCCTCTTAATTTATTTACCATATAGTAACCAATGTGATATTTTAGAATGTAAACATTCATGACCACACCTTCTCAATCAACAGGTGCTCCAACAGTTTCTTATTATTTTATAATAAGAATTCCAATCTTTCATCTGTCATGGTTTAGTAGTGCCTTTTGATTGCTCCAGGTTCAGTTCATACCACAAATCCCAAGTTTTCTGTGTTTTATATACTTTTTATTTTAAGAGATAATCTTTTTATTTCATTTTAAAATCATGTTACTAGGGGCTCATATAACTCTTATCACAATACATACATACATACATCATTTAAGCAGATTTGTACATCTGTTGCCCTCATTATTTTCAAAACATTCACTTTCCACTTGAGCCCTTGGCATCAGTTCCTCATTTTCCCATCCCTCCCCACTTGCTTACCTCATGAACCCTTGATAATTTATAGATTATTATTATTTTGTCATATTTTACACTGTCTGATGTCTCCCTTCACCCACTTCTCCATTTTCCTTCCCCCAGGGAGGAGATTATATGTAGATTCTTGTAATCAGTTCCCCCTTTCCACCCCACCTTCCCTCCACCCTCCCAGTATTGCCACTCTCACCACTGGTCCTAAAGGAATCATCTGTTATAGAATCCTCGTGTTTCTATCTGTACATCTATGTTTCTATCAAATCTATCTGGTCTAACTAGATTTGTAAGGTAGAATTGGGATCATCATACCCGGGTAGGGGTGGACAGAAGCATTTGAGAACTGGAGGAAAGTTAATGTTTCATCACTGTTACACTGCACTGAGTCTGGCTCATCTCCTCCCCTCGACTCTTCTGTCAGGTGATATCCTGTTGCCTATAGATTGGCTTTGTGTCCCCAATATGCACTCCCCCTATTCACCATGATATGATTTTTTGTTCTTTGGGGCCTGATACATGAATCCTTTGACAACTCGTGATCACACAGGCTGGTACGTTCCTTCCCTGTGGGTTTTATTGCTTTTGAGCTAGATGGCCACTTGTTTACCTTCAAGTCTTTAAGACCCCAGACATGATATCTTTTGACATCTGGGTAGCATCAGCTTTACCACATTTACTTTTGCACCTGCTTTGTCTTTGGTGCTTGTATCAGGAAGGTGGGCATCATAAAATGCCAGTTTAATAGAACAAAGTGTTCTTGCATTGAGGCGGTACTTGAGTGGAGGCCCAATGACCACCTGCTATGTTAATACTATAAATATATTCACATAAATCTATTGCCCCCTCATCATATATAAACATATGCCTATATTTAGACCTCTATAAATGCGCATTGCCTCCTAGTTCTTTCTTATATTTCCTTTTCCCATTCTCTTTTCAACTTTTATGATCAGCCTTAATTTGACATTCAGTAATTCCTCACAGTTACATTGCCATTGGTCAGTTCCTACTAGGCCTCTTACACCCCCTTGCCACTGATTTTGGATGACTTGTTACCTCGTCCTCGGTTTGTTAACCCCACTTTCTTTACTCCACCTCCCTCTTTCCCATGTCTGCCTGAAACCATCAGTCCTGTTGTTTTCTCTGCCACATTGTTTATCCACTCTATCGTATGTAGATAGACCTGCAGAGATAATAATAGGCACAAAAAAACAGAGCAACACAAAGCAACAAAAGAAATCAAGGCAATAACAACAGACCAATGACAAAATGAAACGCCTGTAAATAGTTCAAGGTCAACTTCTTGAACTTCAAGAGTGTTTTAGGTTGAGTTTGATGGGGTGTCATGCTGTGGCCCCAAAGGATATTTTTGGTTCTCCCTTAGGACTTCCTTGCTCTATTTCCTTTGCTGTTCTATTACATGCTCTTAGTGTTTTGTCTCAGTGTGATGGGGTCAGGACAAGCAGTTCCCACATTGTATCTCCAGTGTTGTCCCCCTTAGAACTCTCTATCGCCTCATTTCCAATCAGATATTAAAATATGAGTAAAAATCTATTGAATAAAACCAGAATAGACTGTTGGAGAGAATGCAAGGGTTCCTATTTCACAAATTCAGTTATATGTATTTAAGATATTTGGTGTTCAGTCATAGAAATGGTCTCATCATCCTCTTGGATGTCTTATACTTGGATTTAGAAATACTCTTTATAAATGAATGACTGATAAAACACCTATGTGCACCAAAAGATTTCTCCAAGAGGGTAGCAAGGCAACCTGCAGACTGGGAGAGGATTTTTCACAATGGCACAAACAGACAAAGGGCTTATTATGAAAATCTACAATACCCTCTTTGCCTGCAAAAAGAGGAAAACAGTTAGCCCTTTGAAGAAGTGGGAAAAAACTGAGAAGAAGTTTTACTAGGGAGGAGACCCATATAGCTGATAAGCATATGGGAAAATGTTCCTAATCACTAGCTAAAAGAAAAATCCAGATCAAATCAACCATGAGATATCCTCTAACACCTTTGAGACTAGCCCAAATCAGAAAATCAAAGAGCAATGGATGTTGGAGGGGATGTGGCAAGATAGGAATTCTCCTACATTGCTGTTGGCCCTTTTGAACCATGTACAGCCTCTATGGAAAGTGGTCTGGTAATATATCAAGATGATGAAAATTGAGTTACCTTATGACCCAGCTATCCCTCTACTGGGTATATACCCAGAAGAGGTAAGAAATAAACCACAATCAGTTGTATGCATGCCAATGTTTATTGCAGTGCAATTCACAATTGCAGAGTTGGAAACAATCTAAATTTCCATCAGTAGATGAGTGAATTAGCATACACACAATGTACCACTCGAAAAGCACCACTCAAAAGCATTGATGATCACATGAAACACATCTTTTCATGGGAAGAATTAGAGTAAATTATGTTAAATGAAGTCAACCACTCACAAAAGAAGTACAGCATGAATTCCCTGAGGTCAGTGTTATCAGCAAGGTAGGTGTAGAAAAGGAGCCACCTATATCATAACATTTGGACTGAGATATGAGGAATCGAGAGGATAATGGATCAAACCCAAGGAGGTACATGTTGGTCCAACACAGTAATGGGAAAAGGATGGAGAAGGGAGGGAGAATAAGGGGGGTTGAAAGTGAAATGATAACAGAGGGAGCAGGACACTAATTCACCCAGGGGGGGAGAGTACTGGTCTTGTCTCCACAGAATCTGGAGTGGGCATGCAGACTCTCCACAAAGTACCAAACCATGAGGACAACATGGCCACATGGAAGGATGCATGAAAATATAGAGTTAAAGAGCTGGCTCCAACCAGAGCCAGACTGATCCCTTCCCTGGATATAGGCATGGCAGAGACCAGGTTGGAGGGCGGGGCCAGCATGCCACACCCACATGGAGGCAGGCCTAGAGAGAAGAAAAGAGAGCCAGATGGTTCCCACGATGGCCCATGATGCTCACAGGATGATGTCCCTCTGGGAAGTTAATGAGCCACAGTGGGGATTAGACAAATGACTACAGGATGAGTCAAAATGTCTCCTTACTGAAGCTCACAGAGACAGAGGGCATTTCAGGTATCACATGGAGGGGAAACAATGTTGTCTGAACTCCCCCAAATGGAGTGAATCAAGAAGGGATCATACCTGGATGGACAGTTGGGAGGAGAGAAAGACAGACCTCACAGTTCCTGGGGGACATGAGGAAGGCAGAGGGGAGAAATGAGGTGGTATGGATAGGTTCAGGAACAGGAGAATAACAACTGGTTCAGAATCATTAGCAAGGAGGGTGTTGGAGGTCTGGTAGGGTTTGATCAAGGGTAATGTAACTGTGAGGAAGTACTGAAACCCAAATGAAGGCTCAGCATGATAATGGGTCAAGAGGAAAGTAAAAGAAAATAGAGAAAGGAACTAGGAGGTAAAGGGCATTGATAGAGAGCTAAATATAGGCATGTACATATGCACATATATTTATTTATGATGAGGAGGAAACAAATCTATGTGCATATGTTTACAGGTATAGTACAAAGGTAGCAGATGGACCTTAAGGCTCCACTCAAGAACTAAATATTGGCTTTCTATGATACCCGATGTGATCACTGAAGCCAAATGAGTGCATAAGCAAATGTGGCAAAGAAAGTTGATGATGCACAGCTATCAAAAGATATGGTGTCTGGGATCTTAAAGGATTAAAGGTAAACAAGTGGCCTTCTAACTGAGAAGCAACCAAGCCCATGCAGAAGAAGCACACTGTGGTCATGAAGTGTCAAGGGGATCAGATCTCAGGCATCAAATAGTAAAAAAAAAAGCCATATCACTGTGTGCTCACCTTTCCAATAAGATCACTCAGGACAGATGGGGTCATGAACAAGAGTGGTGAAGAAAGCTGATGGTGCCTGGCTATCAAAAGACATAGTGTCTGGGATTTTAAAGGCTTAAAGATAAACAAGTGGCCATTTAGCTCAGGAGCAACAAAGCCCACAATGGAAGTGTACCAGCCTGTGTGATCATGAGGTGTGGAAGAAATCAGGTATCAGGCATGAAAGAACAAAAATCATATTGTGTGTTCAACCTCCCAATATTGCTATGATTGCTGGAGAAAAATAGGTGCATAAGCAAATGTGGTGGAGAAAACTGATGGTGCCCAGCCTTGAAGGTAAACAAGCAGTCATGTAGCACGGAGGCAACGAAGCCCATATGGAAGAAGCACACCAGCCCATGTGATCACGAGGAGTTGAATGGAACATGTTTCAAGCATCAAGGAACAAAAATAACATCATTTTGATTGAGTGGTAGTGAGAGTGGGGAACCAAAGCCCATTTTTGGACAATTCAATATCCCTTTAGGGTAGCGGGGAGGTGACAATCCAGTCAGGGTGCAGTGTAACCACAATGAAACATATAACTTTCCTCTAGTTCTTAAATGCTTCCTCCCCCAACTACCATGATCTCAATTCTATTTTACAAATCCAGCTGGAATGGAAGAGGTACACTGGTACAGATGGGAACTGGAAATACAGGGAACCCAGGAGAGATGAACCTTGCAGGACCGGTGAATGGAGATAGTGAGAGGGTGGAATGAAGGTGAGATAGAAAGGGCGAGCTGACTGCAAGGATCTACATGTAACCTCCTATCCAGAGAAAGGACTGTAGAGGAGTGAAAGAAGGGTCAGATGTTGATCAGTATAGGATATGACAAAATAATTATAATTTATAAATTATCAAGGGTTCATGTAGGAAAACAGAGCAGGGAAGGAGGGAGAAAGATGAGAAGCTGATGTCAAAGGCTCAAGTGGAGAGTAAATGTTTTGAGACTGATGGTGGCAGCAGTGGTACAAATGTGCTTGACACAGTGTGTATATATATATATATATACATATATATATTTATATATTGTGATAAGCATTGTATGAGTGTCCAATAAGATGATTTATTAAATTTTAAAAAAGGTAATGGCTGCCATTTCTATAAAAAATATCTATAGGAGAAACCTGATAAAAAGGAGAAAAATGTTGTACAAAACCTACTTGAGGGGCTGAGCCCTGGTGGTGTAGTGGTTGTGCGTGGGACTGCGGCCCACTGGGACGGAGGTTCAATTCCAGCAATGGGGCTGGGCGTCCTACACCCACCACCGGAGAGCAGTGATGCCCAAAAAAATAAAAAAATAAAAAAATTTAAAAAATAAAACCTACTTGAATCCTGAAAATATTGCTCTGAGACAATCTTCAAACAATTCACTAAAGTATTCTTAAAATAAGTTGAGCTTAACTAGTAAAGTATACTTAATTTGAGCATTATGCTCTTTAATATAATCTGCATGAAAAGACTTCTATGGGATCATGTTAATAACCACCATGTGAAGGATTAAGTAGGAAATTTAGAAGGCAGTAAGCTTGAGTTGTAAGAAAGAAAAGACCATCATCAATATGGAAAAGCCATCCAAGAAACTGTCATGAAACAAGAGAAAAATGAGCCTACAGAAAATTCAGACTGGATTAAGAGAGAGGTTTTAAAAAAAAACCCAAACACCCAAGTATCATATTATATTATGATTCCAGTGACCATGATCAACTTTTCAATAATCTGATAATATAGCTGTTTGAGTCTCTTGCCTGTGGATAGAAGATATCTGCCAGAGGTTAATTCTAACTTGGTATTCTGCAGATGAATTTTGGATTCCTACTAGAACCCATAGCCTTCTACAAATTTGATGTTTATAAATTAAACTCTGATGCTTAACTTCATTGTATTTGAATTTTGAGATTGTCATAAGTGGATCACACAAACTGGCGTTCTTCTTTGTGAACTTAATTGATGCCTTAGATGACTTCTTATGCTTATATTAATTTCATGATTGAGATGTAGGGGTGGAGTCTAGCTGTTAATCTGAAGATCGCCATTGAGTAGCCTATGAGGCCTCTGTGTGGCATGACTTTCTCCTGATACATCTGGGAAATCTCGCGATATTTCCCTCGTGATAAGCTGTCTCCCCAGTTGTTGGGAGTTAGTCTCAGAGAGGTTTAGTCATGGACAAGACTAGATGACAGCATCTGAGATGCCAGAAAAGCCACACAGCTTTGCCCTGATGGAGCCAGACTTCTGAAGCTGGAGAAGCCTCATGGGCATACCTGCCAGTGATGAGTTGCTTCAGCCACCACTGAATGCTGTTGATGGACCCTGAGCCCTGGAAGTGAGGAGTCATGGTGAGACCCCTGTAGGTGCTGGGACTCTGCACCCACTGGCCTGTGACTTTGTGAATCAGAAAGAGACTTTGCAGCCTGATATCGGGCTTATGGGTTAATATCAGATTTATGACTTTGAACTGGATTGGGCTGGGATGATTTCTCAATGTCCCATTCCTCTTGTATATAAATCTTTTCCTTGTATCCATATGTGTATCTATAAAATTTGTTCCTCTAGTCTACTCGGACTAACATTTCTTATTTGAATATAAGCCTTTATGATCCCCAAAACAATTTCAATTGATGGCTGAGAACCATCTGCTTTTTTCACCACACTTTTCTGTAGCACTCTTATTTTCCGTCATCTTTTCATTAAGGTAAATACTGAGCAGGGTTATAAGAACTAACTGTTCTTGGATTGGGGCTAGAATTAAGTGGAAACCCAAAATCTATACAGATACATCTTAGACAAAATCAATTACCTCACAAGATTGATTTTGGGAGGCTTGAAGGCTGGAGACCATAGTCTTCTAGGCCAATTTGGACAGCTCATAAAGATTTTGTTCTACATCTTAATTTGGTGACTCTCTTCTGGAGTCTTAAAAGAATGCACTTCTAAGATACAACTACTGGTCTATATTTGACCAACTGACAAAGAAGGAAGTCAAAGACTAAAAGAAGAGATAAGTCTATAGGACTAATAGTCTACATCAACCATAGATTCATCTGAGCTGAGACCAAAACTACATGATGCTCAGCTGCCACTACTAACCAGGATGGTAAGGGCCACAATAGATGATCCTGATAGAAGGAGAGAAATTAATGCAATTTATTCCCAAATTGATGGACTGATTAAGACTTTTGTTCCCTGAGACTATTGCTATGGCATTATTTTTAAACCTTAAAACTAACTCCTGATGGTACCTTTTAGCTATATAATAGATTGGCTCCTAAAATAAGGGATATTACTAAAAGAACAATGCTCCTTTAAAAATAATCTATTGAAACCAAATGGTCAACAGGTACTTTCAAACAGAAACAAAGCATGGGAAGAGGGAAACTATTTAAATGGAAAGAGAACAACCAGAATGGAAATGAGAATTTTTTCAAATTGTAAAATCATAACCAATCTCACTGAACAAATTGTGTAGGAATTATTGAATGGAAATCTAAACTACTGTTTAAACCTTTACTAAAACACAAGAAA
>PVJH01016387.1:0-50132 GCA_004026705.1 Nesogale talazaci
TGGTGAGTGTTGGATGCAGTGGAGGTGGTGAGTGTTGGATGCAGTGGAGGTGGTGAGTGTTGGATGCAGTGGAGGTGGTGAGTGTTGGATGCAGTGGAGGTGGTGAGTGTTGGATAGTGTGGAGGTGGTGATTGTTTGATACAGTGGAGGTGGTGAGTGTTGGATAGAGACGAGAGTGGTGAGTGTTTTTTCTTCACCTCTACAGTGGCAGATCTCTGCCCTGTCATGTCCCTCTTCACTCGTGGAAACAAAAGACAGAGCTCAGAGCAAGGTCAGGTGAGTCAGGTTTGTGGGGCAAGAGAGGCATGCTGTCTTTTCCCAAAAACTGGTGCACTGAGATGGTTTCTTGAGTGGGCGCACTGTCATGGTGGCAAAACCCAGCCCCCCGGTCTGCCACAAATCAGGCCTTTTTTGTCACAGTCTGTTACACTGTCTTCTCAGAACCTCTCATTAGAAAGTTTGATGGAGCGTGTGACTTGGTGGGAGGAGCTCCAGTTGCACAGCAAGTCAATATTTTCATCCATTTTGGGAGGTTGATGGACATCCAGAAGGTGCTTGCCATCCATCAACATTTCACCAGTTTGGAAATGAGCAATCCACTCACACGCTTGGGCTTTCCCCCTAGCATTGTCCTTGTAAGCTGTGTTCAACATCGCAACAGCTGCTGCGGCATTTCTCCGGAGCAGGAAACAAGATTTCAAAGCCGAGTGCCATTCTCTTCGATCGTCACGAAAAGCAAGGTTTGAGAGAAACTGTTCTCACTGAAAGTTTCGCCTGGACCATGCTTGCCTACCAGGAAAATACGCACTACAAAGGCCCACTGGTGGGAAATTGGTCACCCCTTTACAGGAGTGTCACGGGGAGGAGACAGACCAGGCAGGGGACAGCTGGACAGTGATGATGCACACAAGTTTCCTCTAGTTCCTGAAGCCTTCCTTTCCCCAACCATCATGGTCCCAACTCTACCTTACAAATCCAGATGAACTGAAGAAGGTACACTAGAAGAAAGGGGAGCTGGAGATAGGGGAAAACCAGGACGGATGAGCCCCTGTGGGCCAGTGGTGAGACTGGAGCTGCTGGAAGAGTGGAGAGAAGGTGGGGTACAGAGATGGAACCAACTGCAAGGATATACACATAAGCTCCTATTGGATGGACGGGAATCAAAGGAGGGAGTTGGGGAAGAGGTCGGGCAGTGTAAGATATGACAGAACAATAATTATAAAGTATTGAGGGATGGTGGGGAAGGGAGAGCAGGGGAAGAGGGGAAAGGATGGAAAAGCCGAAAAAGGGCTCAAGGGGAAAGGCAGATGTTTGGAGAATGATGACAGCCACGAACACGTGAAGGTGCTTGGCACAGCTTGTTTATTTACATGTTGTGAAAAACGATGTACGAGCCCTCAGGTACTTCTCGGTCTCCGTGGTCAGGATGTTTGTCCACAGTGAGTCAGGGCTGACCCCAGACACAAACAGAAGCTCAGATAACAACACGCTTCCAAGTGAGAGACCAGGCCTGACACTGCACCCCTGCCCAAGGCAGGGAGCCTGGGAGAGTGGGGGGAACAGACTGTCCCTTTGGGTCCCCACTGCCACATGTCACAGAAGGCAGCCACTCCCCCACCCCTGAAGCGATGACGGAGGTAAGAAGTTCCATTCCCTTGGGCATTGACCCAGCTGGGACCAGACTCCCACTGCCTTTAGCTCCTGGACTCCCTGGAATTGGGCTGCAGAGCAGAGAGCTCAGCAAAGGAGCCAGTCCCTGGAGAAGGACCTTGCCCTTGGCATCGTGGAGGGACGGTGAGTGAGTGGGAGGCCCTCAAGGGGCTGGACGGACACAGAGGCTGCAACGACGGGCTTGGCAGGGGGACAAGTGTGAAGATGGCGCAGGACGGTGCCGTGTTTTGTTCTGTTGTGCACGGGCGCCGTGGTCGGGACTGACAACGGGATATAGGTATGTCGTGCCTTGCATGCATACGTGTGTATGATATCATATAGACTTCTTTCATTGTGCTGAGCGTGTACACAGCATGTGAAAGAGTCGGACCCTGAAGAGGAGCCCTGGAGATAAATCAACGTCTGTGAATCACAGTGTTCGTAAAGCATGTCAAACTCACTGTGGCCTGCCAGGAAAAGCAATCTGTCTTGGAAGATGTACAGTCAGAGGGCGGGTGGTTTGAAGTTCTGTTTTCTTGTCCACGGCTCAGGGCGAGTTGGTATTGACTCTACAGCACCTGACAACAGCAATAACACATGCATATGTATGTGAGTGTGTAGATATGTAGGTGCTTCAAATCTTTTTACAACTTCTGCATGTATGTGCACGCCGACACATGTGCATGTGTGCGTATCACTGTTATCAGGTGTGATCCAGTCGGCGCCCACCCATGGTGCCCTCACCGCCGTTCCTATGCCGAGCCCACAGCTGCAGGTGCGGAGCCAATCCATCTCCGTGAGGGCCTCCTCCTTGGGCTGCCCCATCGCTTTCCGAACACAGCGTCCTTTTCTGGGGACTGGCTCTCCTGACAGCGTGTCCAGTGTGTATGAGATGCAGTCTCGCCTCCAAAAGCACTCTGCCTGCCTTCTTCCAAGAAAGGTCGGTGTGTCCTTCCAGCAGCCTGGGGTACTTGCGAGATTCTTCTCCTGCACCGCGATTCACGCACATGCGCTCTTCCTTGATCTTCCTCACTCAATGTCCCACCTTCACTTTCCTGTCAACTTGATAAAGAAAGCAAATGGGCGGGCTTAGCCTGTCAATCAGGTCGCAGCCTGATGATGCTTCCTTGTGGGTGTGGCCTTCCCATGAGGATTCTGGGAACTTTCTTTCTCCTGACAGGCAGGCCACCCTCTTGGCTTCACCTTACTGTTGAGAAGCCATGTGAAAACCCAGGCCGGCACTGAGAGGCTTCCAACAACCACTGGAGCCACAAGACTTTTCACCCACCAACCTGTGATCTTCCTGCATTCTGCATCATTGCATGTGGCTTTGTGAATCTGAAGAGAGATTTATGGACTAGTATCAGACTTATGGACTTGATCAGGACTGGGTTGGAATGTCTTCTTAAGATACAATTATTCTTTGATATAAAACTCTTTCTTACACACATATGAGTATGTATTTCTCTAGATAACCTGGTATAACACACACATATATGATGCAATGGGAAAAATACCATGGCTGGAGTCAAGCAAACCTTAGTCTTCATAGTAACATCCTCACACTTCAATACTCTAAAGAGGTCTCACATAGAAGGTTTATCTAATACAACCCCTATTTTATCTCTTGACCACTGCTTTCATGAGCATTGATTATGAATCTGAGCAAGACAAAGTCCTTGACAACTTCAACCTGCTCTTCATTTACCATGATGCTACCTATGGGTCCGCTTGCGAGGATTTCGGCCTTCCTTACATTGGATTGTAATACATACTGAAGGCTGCAATCCTTGATCTTCATGATCCAGTGCTTCAGGCCCTCCTCCTTTCAGCAAGCAAGGCTGCGTCATCTTCACACCCCAAGTTGTGAATAAGCCTCCCTCAATCCTGACGCCACAGTCGTCACCATAGAATCCAGCTTCTCTGAGTACGTGCTCAGCAGACAGATTGAACAAGAAAGGTGAGAAGATGCAGCCCTGGTGTATACCTTTCCTGATTTCAAACCAGGCAGTGTGCCCTTAGTGTGTTCACACAGCTGTCTCTTGATCCATGTACAAGTTTCTCATGAGTACAATGAAGTGTTCTGGAGTCCCCATGCTTCTCAAGGTTGGCCATAGTTTGTTTGTGGTCTATGCCTCAGCTTAGTCAATAAAATCCAAGTCAACATCTTCCTGGCATTCTCTGCTTTGAGTCAAGATCCATCTAGCATCAACGATGATATTGCTTGTGTCAAGTTCTCTTCTGAATCTGTTCTGAATCTCTGGTAGCTCCTTGTCAAGGTTCTGCCACAACCAATGGTGGATGATCTTCAGCAACATTTGACTTGCATGTGGTGTCGATGACATATACATATATATATATATATATATATATATATATATACAGAGAGAGAGAGAGATTAAGTATATATCAATATTCAGATCTCAACATAGCCATTGTGAGGATGGGACGGGCCTGAGCAGTGTTTTAATTGCTTTCTTGCACACTGAGTCACTGTGAGCCAGTACCCATTCAGCAGCACCTCACCACAGCAATATCTGTCTTGAAGATCTGTGGAAATTTCCCATTACCTTTTTGTGTCATTGTTCCCCATACTTTTTGAAGGCCCCTTGAGCATACATGTACTTATCCATTGAAGTGAGAGCGCGGTCAGGCCCTCGGCCCAGTGGGACACTGGCAATGCGAGGCAGGACTGTGGGAAGAATGCAGCATCGGGGCTGGGGGAGGCTGGCTAACTACTGGACATACACAGGTGACGCAGTTTGGCGGCAGGAGCAACTGCGGCCCCAGCAGTGGATTCACTGGAGTGGAATTGCTGAAACCAGGCGTGCAGCCAGTGCTGGGGAGACCAGGTCCCCTTGTGCTCTGACTTGCCCTCTCCCTCAGGGGCACGGCCAGGGCTGGGGCATTGCAGGGTCCAGCTGCAGGAACTATGGGTCTGAGAAACTGACTTCCCAAGGTGCACCGTCACTGCTCAGGGTCTCTGAGCCTTTGCCATCTCAGAGCTGGGCTGCTTCTGGACTGGCCCCCCGCCCACAGTGCCAGGCACCCAGTACCGAGGCGAAAGATGCACTCCAACACCAGCCCCTCCCCTATGGGCCTGGGAAATGAGCCAAGGTGGGAATCGGACGGAGCCTGGAGCCAGAGTGGCAGGTGTCTCCCAGGCATTGAAGGTGTTCAGCTGTAAGCAGAGGGACCCCTGACCAACCACCCAACCCCTAAGGGAAGCGTTTTGGCTACAGTGAGACTCTAGGTAGCAACCTTTATAATGGTGGGTGCGCCAGGCCGTTCTACAAAGACAGCATCGTGCTTATTCAGATTTATTGCAAATCCCGTGAGCTTGGAGGTCATGTGCAACCATGCCCCAAACATGGAGAAGTCTGACATCTGAAGGAGGGACAGAGAGGCTGGGCATCCTGTTTGGCACCTGATCCCAATGGCAGCTGCCCACATCTGATTCCCTGGTGGAGAGGTGACCTGGAGAACCCGTTGTCAGCTGGCCAGAAGGTCTGTCTCTGGCACTGAACAAGAAGCCTGTGCACATCGAGCAAGACTGATTTCAGAACCATCAGGCAGCTCAGGAGGTGCTCTGACCACATGGTCAGCAGTTCAAACCTGCCAGCTGTGCTGCTGGAGGAAGCTGAGGCTGCCAGGTCGCACTTAGCAGAACTGAATCGCCAGCACTGAGTTTGCTGGGATCGGGTGTGAAGCTCAACACAGCCCAGCAACCGAAGAGGACGCAGAGAAACGTACAGAGCAGGAGCCGGGCGGGGCAGGGAGCAAGTACCAGGCCCCATTCCTGGTTTTGAGGTAGCGACGGTGTTGATCAGGGACCCCAGTGGCAAAGCAGTCACTTGTTCAGCTGCTAACCCCCAGGTTCAGCAGTTCAAAGCCACCAGCCGCTCTGTGGGAGAGAGACGGGGCTCTCTACTCCTTAAAGACTTAGAGTTGTTGAGCCCTCGGTGGCGTAGTGGTTGTGTGTGGGACTGCGGCCCACAGGGTTGGCGGTTCAAATCCAGCAGCAGCTCTCCGGGAGCAAGGCTGGGATTCCTACTCTCATCAGGGCAGTGACGCAAGAGAGAAAAACAAAAGACTTAGAGTCTGGGAAACTCTGAGGAGCCTGTCCTCTCAGGCCGCTGTGAGTCAGCAGCGAGTCGATGGCAGTGACAGGGTGCCCGGGGAGTCCAGCAGGGGGGTGGGGGGGCACGATGAGGCTCACAGAGAGAACAGTCAGAACCCCAGCGCAGCCTTACCCCACTCCACAAGGCCACGGCGAGTCCACAATGACTTTTTGCGGTGGCTCTTTCTTTCTTTCTTTTTTAGTACTCCTATTGGGGACTCTTACATCTCTTATCACAATCCTCTTAGACATTCCTCCAGTGGGTCAAGCACATTTGCACATGTGCCGTCATCATCATTCTCAAAGCATTCTCATCTCACTTGAGCTCCTTGTATCAGTTCCCCATTTCCTCCCCCTCCCTCATGAATCCTTGACAAGTTATGGATGATTATTTTCATATTTTACATTGTCCTCCATCGCTCCTCACCACTTTTCCATTGTTGGTCCCCCTGGGAGGGGGTTGATCCTTGTGATCCATTCCCTTTCTGCTCCCACCCTCCCCTAATCCTCCTGGCATCTCTACTCTCCTTGTTGGCCCTGAGGGGTTTGTCTATCTGGATTCCTGGCACTGCAGGCTCTTATCTGGAGCATTTGTGGAGTCTGTAGAGCCAGCAGCTGTGGGGAACAAGCAGGCTAGCAGTGTGTGGGAAGGATGATTCTGGTTCTAAATAATGACATTGTACCAACTTTGCATTTGTCCGTTCCTCTTGTTTTTTGCTTTGCTTTGTTTTTTTCCTGAAAGCACCACCACCACCCCGCTCAGCCACTGTACAAACTTCACCCCCTGAGATGACTCAGACCCACCCCTGCTGAATCCACAAAATCATACCAACCTCTCGGCTGATGGCTCGTGGCTATTTTAAGAAATGGCACGCCCTGGTGACCTTAATGCTCAAGGAAAAGATTGGGCTTTAGAAGGGAGCATTTTTTAACAAAGAAAGTGCCCCAGCTGCGTCCAAGTTTGAATGTAAAGATTTTTAAAGGAAACTGCGTGCAATTGTCCACCAACAAACTTCCTTCCTGAGTGTGTTCAACATGTGGTAAAAATTCAAGTCTAATCTGACAAAGCTCTTTCAATAGCACAAAATCAAATTTCAGCTTGATAAGCACATGACGTCAGCATTGCTGACAGCGTCTGTCCCTCATCCTGTGCAAAATAATGGTGCCTTACCATCAACCAATAAGATTGCCCAGGGTGTGTGCCTTCATCCGTGTGAAGCGGTGACCTCCGATAGTTGGTCCATCAGCATTCCAAATGCCCCTCCTGAAGCCCAGAGTCCAGCAGGCTCTTCTCCACCTTGTTTGGAAGCACATGGCCCAGACCATGGCTCTGACCAGAGACATTACTCATAAGTATAGCAGACGAGTGGTGCCCGGAGCAGGTGAGCTGGCTGCAGAGATTATCCAGGCCCTGCTGACCACGCAGGAACAGGACACAGTCTGGGAGGCCAGACACCCTGTATTTCTCCTGTGCAGCAGCTGGCAGTTTTGAACTAGTGACCTGACGGATCACAGCCCCATGTGTAACCACTACACCCACGACCAGAGCTCCCAAAAGATGTTGCTGGTCTTGTAAAATTCTACTGTGGGACCTCCCGCTTCATCTATGGCACTAAGCCCATGTTCTCCAACTAATGTTCTATTTTTTGTCCAATAATGACCAATGCATTTTGATGACATGTTTGATCCATATCAAGCTGAAGACATGGTTAGAATTCTTCAATTTCTATACCACTAGCTCTACTGGTTGGTGCATAAGTTTGAACAATAGATGTATTGACTGGATTTCCCTGTTTGCTCAAAGATATTACCCGGTGCTACAGCACTGTACTTCAAGATTGTTCTTGAAGTGTCCTTGTTGACATGGAAGTGAAACCACTCATTTTTGAATCTGTCATCCCTAGTGTAGTAAACCATATGATCTTCTGTTTCAGATGGCCACTGCCTGTGCATTCTGCTCACAGGCGCCTAGCATATTGATCTTTCTGCGTTCCACTTCATTTTTGACAATTTCTAATTTTCCTAGTTTCATACTTCATATATTCCAAATTCTAATCATTAATTGATGTCTACAGCTGGGATTTTTCCTCACTTTGAGTCATGCTCTATCACAAATATAGGTCCTGAAGACTTTTCTTCTGTGGCCTTTATTCCATCTGCGGCACCATGGTCAGCCCTGCTGTGAGAAGGCGGCTCTTCCTCAGCCGTACTTTGAGCCCCTTCCGACCTGAGGGCCCCGTCTTCTGGCACCAACAGGGTCCTGTTTCTGTTCACGAGTTTTCCGTCTCTGACAATGCTTCCGTGCTATCCATAGGGCTCTCGGTGGCCAATTCCCCCGAGTGGGGAAGCAAGTCCTTCTCCAATCTCTTCTTAGTCTGAAGCTGAAACACCAGCGACATAACTTCCAACATCACAGCGACACTCAAGCCACCGCAGGAACACAGACTGGCAGGCAAGCATCCTGGCTCTCCTCTTATAAGGGGGCTTGTCTCCCACAGGACGCCAGCTCCACCGGAAGGCTTGCTTTCACTGTAGGGAAGGTCCTTGCCTCTTGTCAACATCTGTAGGCCTGCTGTCTCTTGGAGACCTCCTTCCAGATCCCAGCTCCAGGAGGTTCTTAGCTCAGGGACCGCGGTGCCAAAGATGTGTGTTGCTCCTGCCACTTCTTTCTTGTGGACTCCGAGGGCTCCCTGATCCCTGCTTATTTAATCTAATTGATGTCTCAAAAGGCATTGACTCAGACGCAATGTGCCCTACACATTGCAGCCTGCCTCATGGCCATCACAGAGCTCCAACTGAGGATGTGCAGGATAATTATACCCCATCATGAAATGCAGGAAAGTTCCATGATACTGAGAATCATGGTCCAGCCCAAAGTCATGCAGCTGAGCAACAACATGCACCCCTTAACCTGCTCCCTCATGGAAGATGAGACGCCCACCTCCGCACTCCGCATGTCACATTCTTTGACGGTGAGACCACACACAGGAATCTGAGGGATTTGATGGGCTGGCTGCAACACTGAGCAGTGGCTGGGGCCTGGTGGGAAAGGATGCCTGAGGGCACCATGCTTAGAGCAAGATTCCTGCTCAATGAATCTCCTGCATGCAGAGGACAGCTATAGCCTCAGAGGAGCAGCAGCAGAACCGGGAGCCAGAGCATGGAGCAGAGTGATGGATTTCCCCGCCCACGGAGCAAGCACAGCTGAGCTGTCGCGAAGGAGGCTGGTTTGTGGAGTGGGGCACCCCTGGGCACTTAACTGGGGAGACTGACTTTGCTAACCGACTGTGGCATTTCTGCTGTAGCATCACTCGACCAGAGCACTGGTAAAAGGGGTTACATCGTAGGCTGCTCACCTCCAGGCGAACAGTTTGAGATGACCAGAAGAAAGACAAGGCCTGGTGCTCCTGGGAAGAGCGACGTTCTCTGAAACCCAGGAGAGCTGTTCCACTCCGTCCCGGGAGGTGGCTGTGGGTCAGAATCGATTCAATGAGCAGTCAGGTGGGTTTGCTTTTTGCTTCTTGCTTTTTTTTTTCTTTTTCTTTTGGCATCACTGCCCTCTGGTGGGAGAAGGAGGCCCAGCCTTGCTCTGGGAGAGCTGCTGCTGGATTCGAACAGCCAGTCCAGTGGGCCGCAGTCCCGCACACAACCACTGCGCCACCGGGGCTCAGCCCGCTTCTTGCTTTTTAAACATTAGAGCATGACAGAGAGCCAGGGATTCAATGGCTGTCCAGTGTTTTTAATGTTCTTCACGCAGAGCCTCCACCCACCTGAAGGCGTGCAGGTGGCAGCAGAGCTTCTAGACTGATATGGGCCAGGAGGAAGGGACTGGAGAGGCTGCTGTTGCTGCTGTTGCTGCTGTTGCTGCTGCTGTTAGGTGCCATCAAGTCAGCTCTGACCCCAGCGACCTTGTACGCAACAGAAGGAAACACCGCCCCGTCCTGCACTGTCCTCACAAGTATTCCTGCACCTGAGCCCATCAACACAGCCGCTGTGCCAGTCCATCGTCTTGAAGGCCTTCCCCTCTTTCATGCCCCCCCCACTCTACCAGACATGATGCCCTGCTCCAGGGACTGGTCTCCCCGACCACCTGTCCACAGCAGGTATGATGAAGTCTCACCATCCTTGCCTCTAAGGAGCGCGCTGGCCTTGCTTCCCCCACGACGGGTCGGTCTGTCTTTTCAGTGGTCCACGGTAGTGTCTGTATTCTTCTCCAGCACCACCGCTCACATGCATACAGTCTTCTTTGGTCTTCCTTATCCAATGTCCAACGTTTAAAAAACACCATGATTAAAAAACACCATGGCTGAGTCAGGTGCACCTGAGTCCTCAAAGGAACGCCCTTGTTCTTCAATGCTCTGAAGAGGCCTTGTGCAGCAGATTGACCTGTTGCAATACGTCTTTTGGTCTCTTGGCGGCTGCTCCCATGAGCATCTACCGCACTAGTGACTCTTCTGAAAATGATTCAAGAACAACCCAGTGGACCAGAGCCGTCAGATGCCCTGCTGATCACGAGGCGGGGACAGCGCTGGGTGGTGTTCTGTTCTGTTCTTCCAGGGCTCACATGCATCAGGACCAACCCAGTGACTGCCAACAGCAAAGACAGAGAGCTAAGCATCCCCAGAGCTGGCCAGGCTATACACTTATTTCATGCCTCTTTACGAAACCATCTCTTGGGATAAAGTTTTGATTTCAGCAGCAGCATGTAAGGTGGGAGAGGCTATGGGCAGGGACTCTCCCCCATCTCTGCTCATGGAATGCAACCTCTGTGTGCAAGAATCAGGGGGAGCAAGAGCAGCAACTCAAACCGCCAAGTGTCCCCATCATGGAAATCTCACCTCTGGACCCAGATATTCAAACATAAAGGTATTGGCACAGGTTAGGAGCTTAGACTTCCTTTTCTTCCTGCCCCACGTAGTTAGCATATGCCTCTTCTGCAAGTGACCCAAAGCTCGCCCACTTGCAGTCACCGGTTACCAACAGACACTGGAATGCCCAGCAGTGCCATCCTGCTCACTGCTATCTTGTCCTGTAATCTGAAAGGCTCTGTCCATCGCAGAGGTCTTCTGAGAGATGTTATTGTTCAAGAAGGACCAAATGTCATGCTTTGCCATAGGCTATTTAATTTTAGAAATGGATTGCAGCATCCTGCTTAATTGACATAAGGTGATTTGTTCGGGACATTGAACATCTTCCAGAATCATGGCTGTCTTCTTTGACTAATCAGAAGTACTTAATTTATGTTCAACTTTCCCAGGGAGATTTCTTTTCTCCTTCTATCCTCGCTTTTGAAACTTCAAGCCCAATATCTTTCCTCTTGGGACTTGGAAGACATGGGAGGAAGATCAGGAGCTGCCAGACGCACTCCTGCTGTCCTTAATCGGTCATGGGAAAGGACACTCATGGGGTCTCCTCATGTTTCTGGTGAGTCACTTCCTCAGTTCTCCAACTTCACTAGAAGAAGGTGCATGAACGGAGTCTTTTTTCTGATATGGATGCTGCAAAGCGAATCACTTCTCCATTCTAATAATAGCCTGGCTTTGTCTCAAGCATGTTTGGAGCGTGTCACCCAGGGGACCTCCCAGAGGAAGGGGGAGTCATGTTTTTCACGCAGCCAGCAAGGCTCCCTGGCTTTAAGATAAACTTCTTGGCAACACTCCTTGGAAGGGGAGTGAATGTTCCCAAGCTGGGGCCTGGGGCTGGGGTTTCTGTGCAGTGGGGCCCTGCCTGTCCTGCCCTGAGAACCCTCGAGCCTCCTATGAGTCTGAATCCATCAGGAAAGATGCCCAGTGGCAGAGACGGCCTGGAATATGGACGAACACCAAGACTAAGAATTCGTAAATGCAGGCTCATTGAAAAGGCAAGGACAGCAAAAGAGGAGATGGGCAAGAAGAAGAGGAATCTTTGAAATGTCATTTTGTTTTTATGAAAATATGGGGGACATCAGATCTCCTCAGCAGCAAGCGCTCTCCTGGGACAAGATCGAGTTGTGTGGGCTGGGAACCATCTTTAGTGACTTGGCGTGCCTGTGCATGTCAAGCACGGCCCCGGCCCCACCCGCCCCCGACCCCCCATGCCTGTTTGCATGACAGTGAGAGAGATGGCCAGCACTTTCCTCGAGGAGGCGGCCAGTTCATCCTTGGCCTGCATTGCTTGCTTCCCTAAGGAAGGCTTTGGTTGCAGGGATAGGGGTCAGGGGTCGTGAGGAATCCAGAACAGAGAGGCCGGAGCCAGAGCCCGTGAGCTGAGGAGACCCCAGCTAAGGTATGCTGTCGGTGTGGGGTCTGCTCGCAGCCTGCTGCTTGAGTGTGCACCTCAGAACCAAGAATGGCAGGACTCAAATCTCAGCCGGGCTCGTCACCCATGCCCTCTTCTCCCATTGGTAAAGCGGGAAGAGAAACAGCTCGGCGGCCAGTCTGGGAGGAGGTCCTGGCAGTGCGCGCCTCAGAAGCCAGGGGACCACAGCTCACCTTGCTTCCTCTAGCCATGGCATCAGGAAAGTCCGCTTGCTGGAGAACGCCATCATGTTTGGGACAGTGAAGGGGCAGTGAAGGTGAGGGGCGGGCGGCCCCCTCGGGGTGGAGGGACACGAGAGCTGCAACAATGGCTCAACCCCCCCGTCGAGAAGGCGACACAGGACCAGGACCTGCCAACTCTCAGCCTATTGAACATCAAGTCACCGACAGTCAGAGCCAACACATGGACCAATAGCAACATTAAGTCCTGGTGTGAGTCCGGGTAGACCAGGGAAACAAATCCAGAGACACTTGTGTGCGTATCAGAAAGAGCTTCATATCAAAAAGCAATTGTATATTCAGAAAATATCCCAGTCCAGTCCAGATCAAGTCCCTAGTGCGACATTAGCCCATATGTCCGTACCAGTGTATAAATTCCTCTTCAGACTCAAGCAACACATGCAATGATGCCGAATGCAAGAAGAGCACAAGACAGAGGGTGGAAAGTCTTGTAGAGCCAGGGGCAGTGGAAACATCTCAGCGCTGGCAGGGTCTCCATGTGCCTCCTCCAGCTCCAGGGCTCTGGCTCCCCCAGCAGAGCTCCATATGGCTTGTCAACAGGATGTCTCACACAGAGCGTGTGTGTTCCGCTTCCAGGGAGGGAGACACGAGTTCTCAGAATTCTCAGGGGAAGGGCCCGACCACACAGAGGCCTTATTGGCTATAACCTGAATGACAGGCTAGACTCCACCCCTTCACAAGTTGACAGGAGATAATGTAACTGCCACAGTCCCCAAAGAAGGTGTGCTTCGGGGATAATGTAACTGCCACAGTCCCCAAAGAAGGTGTGCTTCAGGGCTGCATCTTTCCGCCAGGCTTAGTCCGTCCTAGTCAGTGTACCCAGCAAATAGTCCCCGACGCTGGGCCCTTGGAAGAAGAATGCAGCATCATGACCCCAGGAGGGCTTGTTCCAACCTGAAATGCACCGATGACACAACGTGGCCTTTTAGAAACGAAGTGCCTGCTAGCACGTACGACAAGGAGGGAGAAGAACAACACAAGGACAGCCAGCATGCTCAGCCTGGGATGCATCGCCACGCGAGCCAGCTCAGAGGATTCCATTCTACCCGGTCGATAAACCCGACAGCACATTGCACTGGACAGGACCACCGCAAAAGACCCCCTCTGTCATGGTAACAAGCCAAGACGCCCCTGGGGGAACCATGGGTATCATGACATGCTCCATCAGAAGACACACGTGTGCGAGTGAGATCGTGAAAAAGGAAGACAGGAAGGGTGCATTCTGACTCTGAGCTGGGGAAGAAGTCTGGCTATAACGTGGACAACCACAAGAAAAGAACACAGCAGGCCTGGAAGCAAGACAACTCGAATGGCCTGAGAGCATGAGAGACGGGACTCCGACTCGCTGACCTCGGGTGCTTCACCAGGAAGGAACAAGCTCAGGAAGCGGGCATCGTGGTTGGTCGGTAAGGGTTCAGCCAAAACAAGGAAGCCCCTAGGTGAGATGGGTTAACACAAGAACCGCAGCAGTGCACTCACGTAGACCCGCAGTTCAGGAGACGGGGCGGCACGGAGGAGCCCTGTTGGGTCTCAGACGAGACGACCATGAGATAACGCCCACTGGGAGGCAGCGGGAGCCACACCACCACGTCAACATGTCAAGAGGAGGCAGACGTGCCCTCCTGGGGCCCCGACCCAGAAGGAGGTCTGCTGTCGCTGTCTTGAAATGCCCATCACCTCTAAACCAGGGACTCTAGATCTTCATTCTGCACAAGTCACGGCGGTCAGAGTATTGATTCCCTCTGGGGCGACACTGAGGACAGAGCAGGGTTTCTGAGGCTCTAACGCCTTGTGGGAACAGACTTCCTCGTCTTCCTCCAGAAGCGTGGCTGGTGGGTTCAAGCCACGGCCCTGATGATTAGCAGTCCAACAAGAAGCACTTTGCTCAGGCCTCCACAGAGGCCATGGTTGGACTCGACGTGCGTGGAGGCTTTACTGGGGCAAGCCTGGTTCACAGCTGATCACGTTCTCCCCTTCCTCCCACCACAAAATCCTGGGGAAATTCCCAGGCCTCAGACCTGGGTAGTAAAGCCAAAAAAAGAAAATCAAAGCTGGGGAGGGGAAGGGAGAGCAAGCCTGGTACCAAGAACAGTGATTTTGCAATATCCCGCGGGCAGGCCAGCGGTCATTTGATACCTTGTTAACTGTGGATCCAAGTACAATAAAAACCTTTGACAACGTCAAATTCCAATGTGCTATGAGAAGCCCAGATGTTCTGCGCCACATGTGCCTCCCCCAATGCCCTGATGATCCCCAAATTCCTATCTGCCTTCCTCACCTAAAACCTCCCTAGGCTGACTTTCCACTCTGACCTCCACTGGATCCCACAGGTTCCAAGGTATGGCCAGAAAGAAGGCCCCCATCCCACACCCAACCACCCCCAACCCCACCTGGTTATGGCCCATTGTCCTCAGCCCCAAGGGTGCTTCTTCCTAAATCAGAGAACTTAGCCAAAAGGGTCGATCACGCCCTCCACGGCAAGCAGAGGCTCCTGCCTTCTTGGTACAATGAAGTCTCCCTCCCTCCGTCCTGCTGGGTCAGGGAAGGCTGCAGTGGTCGCTGATGCATGATACCCTCCCCACCGGCCAGAGGGTCTGTCTCACAAGCCACAGCCGATTCACTGGTTCAGCTGAGGTGTTCCCCCCACCACTCCCCCACCCCTTCCCCACCATCCAACAGGGAAAAGACCACCTCTCCATACTAGTGCTCTGCCTTCTCTCCCTCCCCACTGCCCCCACAAGCCCACCACACTCCAACCCTCAACCTCCAAATGGCAAACCCAGGGGTTTTTCCACCTTCTAAGGTGACAGGTAGTTTAAGATTATGTGCCAAAGTCTGTCCAAGGTGCTGTTTTCATTGCTTTTCAAAATAATACTCAAACCAATAGTGGTTGAATAGAAAGGGCAAGGAGAGAGAAACATGATTTACTACAAACTCCCCAATGAATAGTATAAGCTCCAGCCCAGGCTGTATCTGGAATGTGCATGGCTCTGTTGGCCAATAAAACAACTCTCTGCCATTTATTTATCTGTTTCTATGTTGACCTTCAAGCTACTAATAGATATGTTCCTGATATTTTCATCCCGTGACCAGCACAACAATTGTAGCTGTCGGGGTCTCAGGTAAAGCCTTCAACCTCCCTCTCCCATGTTTTAAAAGCCTCATGGAATGATGCAGTGGGAAGAACCCTATCAGAAGATGAGTAGGATCCCCCAGTTTTACAGCAGGAAGAGTGAGGCTCAAGCTAGTGCATCCCACAGTCACTGGCCCTCGGTCACTGTCAAAGGACAGCTGACCCCAGCAGGGCTGCTGCTGGCCCCTGGCTCTAAGCAACCTGAACTTTTCAAGATTAAATCACTTCCATGAGTCAGCACCTCACGTGACACAGGTGCAGTTCTCCACCATGGACCGTTTGCCGTCCAAAAACGATAACTACTCTCAAACCAGATCTCTGCGCTAGTGAGAAAACTCACCAGAAAAATGAAGAACCCAAAGGTGAACCTCCTGGCCAAGAAGACCCTGACTTGCAGCAAACTGTGAGAAAATCCATATTTGTTCCTGAAAGTCCACCCTCTTGTGGTATTTGTGTGCTAGCAGCTCCAGGAACCCACCACACCCCTTCCTGGGCCAGGACACTCAAGGAGACCACCAATGATGGGAGTCAGTCAGCATCCCGGTGACCCCAACAAGATTCTTTCACTGCTCCCTTCCTGGTGGTGGAGTGCTTGGAGCACTTCCTGCCTCCCATCAGCTCCTGGGAGACTTTACAAGGCCCCCCGGGCTCTGCTCTCCACCTCCAGTGTGACTAACTGAAGCCCATACCTCACACCTCTTGCCTTGTGGTCAGCAAGTGACACTAGTCTCTGGCCTGTCGGTTGATTGGAGATGACAAGTGGTCCTGCTCTCTCCCCTCTGTGGTCACCCCTAAGTTTCCACATCATATAACCAAAAAGTAGTGGGGCTTCCATCATCCCCTGTCAGAGGATGTAGCAGTTACATCATCCGGTGTCAATTTGAGACCATGAACAGTGAAGGGATGGAGTCTAGACTGTCAATCAGCTTGCAGCTTGATGACCTCATTTGGAGGCATGAAGGAGCAGATAAATAGCTCACTGGAGGCCAGACCCACACTCTCTGCTTCATCTTCCAACTGACAAGACACATGGAGCAAATTGATGGAACCTGAGTCCTGAAGCTGGAGAAGCCATTTGGGGATACCGGCCAATGCTGAGATGATTCCACCACCACTGGATCCACAAGACTTTCCACCCACTGGCCTGTGTGTCCTTACATTCTGCTTCATTGCATGTGCTGCATGAGTTGGTAAAGGAATTGGTAGACTGACACATAGGCTAATAGCAGACTTATGGACTTGATCTGCACTGGGCTGGAATGTTTTCTTAATACACAATTACTCTTTATCCAAAGCTCTTTCTTATACACACCAGTGCCTCTGGATGTGTTTCTCTTGTCAACCCAGACTAACACAAAGGCGGATGCAGGACCTGAGTGGGCCCACCTGTGCTGCCCGGGTGGGAAGCCAGGCACTGTGTCAGGCCTCTGAGGTGCTGGAGTGATCACATACTACAGCCAGCACAGCCATGCCCGCGTGGACACACTGTCTTCTCGGGTGCCTGAGACCAGCAAGAAAGGAAGTAGCAAGCCTCACATGTGCCTGTGGTATCTAGAGCCACCTCTCGGTTGATTTCTGGTTCTTCCAGGTTTGGGACAGAGCATGCCATGAGCTGTCAGATTATGGAAACTCACCTCTAAGAGACCGGGGTACACAAAAGCACATGTGTTAGTCTGGGTGGACGAGAAACAGATCCAGAGGCACTCATATGTGTAAAGAAGGAGATTTATACACGAGAGCAATTGAATATTGAGAAAACATCCCAGCCCAGTCCAGATCAAGTTCAGAAGTCTGATACCAGCCCATATATCTGAGACTAATCTATGAAGTCCTCTTCAGACTCACACAGCACATGCAATGACACCAAATGCAGGAAGCTCACAGGCCAGTGGGTGGAAAGTCTTGTGGCTCCAGTGACAGTGTGAACATCTCAGTGCTGGTAAGGGTCTCCATGTGGCTCCTCCAGCTCCAGACTCTAGCATCACTCCATGTATCTTGTCCACAGGAATGTCTCACGGGGAGTGAGCTTGTGCCTGGACTCCAACGAGCTATCTATTCCTGTTGTGCCTCCAAATGAAGTCATTAAACTGTGGCCTGATTGACAGGCTAACCTCCACCACTTCACTTTCAGTGGTCTCAAATTGACAACAGATTACGTAAATACCACAAAGGGTTTAGTAAGGATGCTAACTGGCCAAGATTAATGCTGCTGAGATGTGCTCAGGATACAGTTGTTCATCAGAACCTGACAGGTCTTTTAGGACTGCCAATAAATGTCCGTAGGGCATGCCACTCCCTGGAAGCCTCAATCAGAAGGCATTCAGCTCAAGCTCTGTGGGTCAACAAGCCCAACTTCCCCAAATAAGTGCCCAAAGGCACCTCATTCCAAGAAGCCTCAGCCCAAAGTCACCCAGCTCCCTCTAGAGCCAGCAAATCCCATTTCACCCCCAGTGGAGGGCCCAGAGGCCTCCGTTCTGCAAGCCAGCCTCCTGCACAGAAGCACTCAGCCTTACTTGCTCCATGGGTTGGGAAGTCCATCTCTCTGTTGCGTGCTCACACTCCTGGTCCTGCTGCTGCTCCTCAGATGGTCTGTTGTCCTCTGGATCCAGCAGGTTTCCTGTGCAGGGATCTCAGGTCCAGAGGACGTGCTCCACCCTGGCTCCTGCTGCTGGGGAGAGCCCCCTCCTGCTTCTGGGAAGCCTCATTTTATATGCAGCAGGAGGACATTCGCCAGGCAAATACTACCCGTGTCTCCCCCACCTCCTTACCCAGATCCGTGCAGAGAAAGTCCATTTGGTAGGAGCTAGGAGACATTGGCTGGAGAGCTGAATAACTGAATAGTTATTCACCAAGTCTCTGTGTGTGGCGGGTGGTGGGCAGCTGAAGATGCACCCCCACCTCCTTTGGCTCTCCTCACAGTCTCCCCAGCACCCTGGCTCCCCCCAGGGGTCCAGCCTCAGCCCAGTGCTTTCTTTCATTTAAAAAAATGAGTCACTGAGCTATAAACATGTCACACAATTCACGAGTCCATGCAAATTAAGAAGGGTGGCAAAAAGAGAGCCTTTTCTCCCCCTTGTGCTCATTAATGTTGACACCCCCCTCTCCCCTCCTGCACCAGCCCTTCAATCCCCCACCCCCTCCCCAGGTAATGACTGCGTCAGACCCGCCAATGCTGACCGCCCTGTACAAAACACACAAAGTAGAGACGACAGCCCTAGCACCAGCAGCACATGGTTCAACCAGCTCGTCTGGGAGAAAGGTGTCGGGCTCCCCAGCGCTGGCTTCTGTGTCAAACCCTCCTGTCTCCAGGATGCTCAGTGGCCAGCATCCCCTGGCAAGGACCCTCTCCCCACATGCTATAGGCCCTCCCTGTGCCCAGAGAGGAGAGGGGGCGTGAATCTGCACATGCAGCTGTCCTTTGGTCAGAGCTCCTGCGAGCCCCAGGTCCTGGGGTTCTAATGCGCTTTCCACATCAGGAAGGAGCGCCTCTGTCTTCTCTGCAAAGTCACGGCCTCCCCGGTTAATCCGAGGGTCACAAGGGCCATCCGGCAGATGCTGCAAGAGCCCCTGGCCACCTTCCCTGCCACCTGGGGGGTAACTGTGTCCCGGGTTCAACCCAGCGAGCTCGGCCCGTGCTGTTCGGAGCTGCAAACCCCACTGTTCACAGGAAGATGGAACTGGGTCACCGACAGCGCTATTAACCAAAAGTTTCCAATTTGCAATTTATTAGACTCCTGCCGCTCCCCCACCCCCCGCGCGCCCACCCACTCAGCCACGGTAAAGAAGTTCAGCACCTTAGGAAGGACTCTAAGGAGCCCAAGCCACTGCATAAAGGGGAGCACAGTGGGATCAGGGCCAGGGGCCATTTCTGGGAAAGCCTCCCAGTCACAGGGCGCAGCTGCCACAGGCATGACAAGGGTCCGACAGCGAAGCGAAGTGGACATGAAGGCAATTTATGTATCACGGCTTTGGCAGACAGTGGCAGTGCCGGGCTGGGGCAGGGGAGAGGACGGGCTCTCCAGACGCAGGTGGGGCCCAGCCAGAAAGACACACCTCTCTGCCACACCCGTCTGACATTCTACCAAGTCAGCCCAGGTTCCTCACCACTCAGCAACCACCCACCCAAGGGAGGAGGTGGGGAGTGGGGTGGGGGAGACAAAAAAGATCCTCCAAGTCATCCCTGGCACAGCACCAGGGCTCCAAGCTGTCCTGCCGTCCCTTCAGGACCAGTGGGGAGAGTGGCAACACTGGGAGGGTGGAAGGGGGAACCAATTATAAGGATTTACATATAACCTCCTCCCTGGGGTACGGACAACAGGGACGTGGGCAAAGGGAGGCATCAGACTGTTCAATGTTATCAGAAGGTGGCCAGTCTCTGATATACTCACAGGAAGGGTTCAACAGGCAGTTGTGCAGTGATAATTACTATTTATTATAACAACGATATAGAGATCATAAGAGAGAGAGAAAAGAACAATAGGAGTTATACATATCGTTTCATGGTACATGCTCACCTCCGTCCCACTAGATGGTCCACGTGGAGAGAGTGGGGGAAGATATTACATGATGAGGGAGAGTGTCCCACGCTGAGGGGCAGGAGAGAAGCAGGCACAAGAGAGAAACTCTATCCTATGTCCCATCCCTATATTCCCTCTGGAGGCAAACCAGGCCCCCAATTACAGCAAGGACATATGTCACAGGAAGGGGTTGTGCCTTGTGCACATTATAGAAAAGGGAGCTATCAGGGTCCCATGTGACAAGACCAGACCCGAGACTTCTGGATGTGGCTAGACAGGTCACACTAGAGATCATTAACAACAGCATGTGAATCCACCCACAGGCTCCACAGGAAGGGAACCATCATCCTTAACAGCAGGGGAGTTGGCTCTGGTTAGACAACACAAAGGTCTTAACTGGGAGTTCCAGGGAGAACAGCTAACTTAATTTTCACACCAAATGCTGGTAAACAGTTTGCTTAATATTTGGAGCATAATAATTGTGGGAAAGTACTGTCTTCATCCCACACAATATGACAAATATGATAATTTGTAAGTTATCAAGGGTTCATGAGGTAGGGAGCAGTAGGAAGGGAGTGGGAAAAGGAGGAGCTAATACCAAGGGCTTAAGTGGAAAGAAAATGTTTTGATAATAATGAGGGCAACAACTGTACAAATGTGCTTTGCAGACAATGGATGGATGTGTGGATTGTGATAAGGGTTGTAGGAGTCTCCAGTAAAATGATTTTTTAAAAAGGAGAAGCTCGCATACACGCACATTCTGTCCTTTCTAAGGGCAAAGCGGCGGGGTCAGGCACGCAGGGATGTGGGGACCCATTCCCCACTGCTCTCTCTGACTCTGTTTCTCCATGTCTCTCGCTCTGTCGCTTCCTCTCAGAACTGGGCTGGGATGTTTTATTGAGGCATAATTACTCCTTGAAATAAAGTTCTTTCTTACATACACATGACTGTCTCTGGATGTGTTTCTTTCAAACCGGACTGATGCACAAGTGACCATGGCCAGGGAGGGAGATGGACCTGGTACAGCTCCAACTTGTTCCATCAGGCATGCCCAGTCACTGGGTAAGACATTCCAGAAGTCAGTCCAGTCCAGCCAAGCTACCATGGAATGTTCCTGCCAATTCATTCAACTCACCAGGAGGCTTCGCCCATGCCTGCTTCGTGCTCATGAACATTAACTACCCTCTTGAGCTGAACAGTTAACACACAGCTTAACCACTTTCATGCCGAAGACATCTGATCCATCTCCTGGAAGCTAAGCCCTGTAGTACAACATGAATCATTTGTTCCACCTCCACCACTGCTCTGCTCCGTCAAAACACAGCTCACAGCTCGGTGTTGCACAGTTGGAGGCAGCGGTGACGACAGAAGGAGGCATGCTGCACACTACCATCCCACAGCCCCGTCCTCGAGGGCTCCCGCTCCTCCACCTGCTGTGCAATCCCCTGAACCCTTTGGCTCGCTCTTTCAAAGAAACTAAATTAATATGTGAAGGCAGTAGCAGTGTCACTTCAAGAATGCCTTCAAAATAGCCAACATTCCCATAGCATAAATTATTCTACCCACTAGTCATAGGACTTTCTTCCCCAGTGACAGAGTCGAGGCAGCTGGGAAAGGACTGAGTCGTATGTGACCTTCCAGGAAGGCCTGGCTTTAGGGTCATGGGCCTGCAGAATTCCATCACGTGACCTCTGTGGCAGTCATGTGCCGCAGAGGTTAATTATGTCAATTTCATGATTGGGATATAGGGGTGGAGTCTAACCTGTTAATCTGGAGATAACCATTGAATACCCAATGAGGTCTCCGTGTGGGCATGGCTTTCTCCTGAGACTTCTGGGAAATCTTGTGATATTTCCCTCGTGGAGATGAGAAGCCATCTCCCCAGTTGTTGGGAGTTAGCCTGAGAGACAAAGAACTATGGACAAGACAAGATGGCAGTGTCAGAGGAGCTGGAGGAGCCTAAGGAGAAACCACACGGCTTTACCCTGATGGAAGCAGACCTCTGAAGCTGGAGAAGACACGTGGAGATCCCGCCAGCGATGAGTTGCTTCTACCACCACTGGATGCTGTTGATGGACCCTAAGTCCCGGAAGTGAGGAGCCATAAGGGGACCCCTGCCAGCGCTGGGACTCTGCACTCACTGGCCTGTGACTTCGTGAGTCGGAAGGAGACGTTATGGGCATATGGGCTATTATCAGACTTATGACTTTATTCTGGACTGGATTGGGATGCTTTCTCAATGTCCCATTCCTCTTGTATATAAACCCTTTCCTTATATCTATATGTATGCCTATGGATTGTTTCTCTAATTTACCCGGACTAACACAACCTCCAGCTTTGGTTCTATCACCAAGGCCATATTTTCCTACAACTGTGCCTCACAGATGGACCAAGAAGTACCATCATGATAAGCAGAGAAAAGACTGAAGCTACCAGGGATTTCATCTTGCTTGGATCCACAACCAATGCGCATGGAAGCAACAGTGAAGAGATGAAACCATTCGTTGCACTGGGTAAATCTGCAGCACGAGACCTCTCTGGAGTGTTGAAGAGTGAGGACTAAGGTGTTCCTGACCCCAGCCCTGGTGTTTTCAACCACTCCATATGCATGTGAAAGGTGCACTTTGAATGAGGAAGACGAAAGAAGAATCAAAGTCTTTGAATTAGAGTGCTGGCGACTAATAGTAAAAGTACCAGGGACTGTCCAAAGGAAAAACAAAGCAGTCTCAGAACAAGTCCAGCCAGAATGTTCCTTAGAAGCAGGATGGTGACAATTCATCTCACATGCATTGGACATGCTGTCGGGACAGACCAATTCCTGAAAAAGGACATCATCCTTGGTGAAATACAGGAGGAGGTGGAAAGAGGACGGCGCACCATGAGATGAACTGACATAATGGCTGTAACATTGGGCTCAAACCTCAGAGCACTTGTAAGGCTGTCACAGGACCAGAGTCGTAGTTACATAATCTCATATCACTTTGAGGTCATTAAGTGTGCATGGAGCAGAACCTAGCCTGTCAATCGGGTCACAGCCTGATGATGCCTCCTTATGGATGTGGCCTTCTCATGAGGAACTTGCTCTCTTTCTCCTGGAAGGCGGTGGGCCACACTCTTCCTCTGCTTAAGATTCCTGTGGACAAGCCACATGTTGTTTTCATTGCTGCCCTTGTGCTTTCTTCACCACACTTGCGTATGTGCACATTTGTCTTCAGTGATCTTGTCGGAGAGGTGAGCATCGTGGAATGCCAATTTAATAGCACAAAATGTCCCTGCACTGAAGAAGTACTTGAATGGAGGTCCGATGCCCATCTGCTGTCCTAATACCAACCCTATAAGTATATGCTTGTAGATCTATTTCCCTACCATCCTATATAAATATATTCACCTATGTACACGCCTGTATTTAGACCTCTATAAATACTTTTTACCCCCAAGATCTTTTCTCTGTTTCTTTTTACTTTTCTCTTGTCTCATTATCATGCTCAGCCTCCATTGGGGTTTCAGTATTTTCTCTCTGTTATTTTACTCTTGATCAATCCCTATCAGGCCTCTCACACCCACCTTGTTACTGATTTTGAATCACTTGTTGTTCCCTTATCCCTGGGCCGGTCAAGACCACCACTTTCCCCCTCCTCGCCATCTCCCATGTCCCCCCGCTCACCCGAAGGCATCAGTCCCATCATTTTTGGCTCTGGATTGTTCATCCAGCCTATCTTATCTAGATAGACCTACAGAGACAACAATATGTACAAAAAACACAAGCATCCTAAGATGAAGCAACCAAAGAAAATAAAATGATTATAGCAACAAAGAAACCCCAATGTCATATATATATACATATATACACAAACATATGTGTGTATAAGTAAAAATAATAATAATAACAAAATAAAAACCTGTAAATAGTTCAAGGTCTGTTCGTTGACTTCCAGGAGTGTCCCCCAGTTGAGTCGGATGGGGTGCCACACCCTGGCCCCAAAGTATATCCTTGGCACTCCATCGGGAACTCCATGCTTTGTTGCACACCCTTAGTGTTTTGCCATGGTGTGGTTGGATGAGACAGGGTATAATCCTGACCCTGTTTTTCCTCTATTATCCCCGATGGGGGATATGGGGCCAGCCACATGATCCTCTCTGTGCATCAGCTGTTCTGAGTGGGAATATCATCTTGAAGATTCGGTGGACCAGGATGCACTCCAATCTCTCTTCTTCCCACTTCCTTTGTTCTCCTGTCAGGCATATCTCACTCCCCGAGTTGCAGCTTCAGTGCTGACCTCCAAAGGAAACTACCCTAGGGGTGAGGCAGCTGCCCTCTAAGTTAGAATTGGGGTTGGGTGCTCAGGCCCCTCCACTGGCTCCCCGCTCCATGCCATCACACTGCATTCACATCCTGGAACACTGGGTTTAAGTCTGGTCCCTCTTTCCCTGTGGAGATAGAAGCAATACGCTCCCCTTGGGTGGGTTAGTACCCCATTCCCTCTCTACACATCACAATCTACTCCACCCATCCCCGTCCCCTCAGCCCAATTGGCTACCATATGTAGCCCTGGATTTAGTCTGGCCCCTGAAATACTACCTGGGCCTCCCCTCAAGAATTTCTGTATACAGTAGCTTTTATCCGATGCTCCTTTTGCATTTTTTTTTATTTAAACTTACCTCAACAGACTCATGTAGTATATGTCCTTTTGCACTTGGCTAACTTCACTAAGCATAACTTCCTCCAGTTCTTCTCATGCGAAGATGTGCTTCACATGTTCAACACTGCCTTTCAGCGATGCACAGTACTCCATTTTATGTATGTACCACAGCTTTTTAATCCATTCGTCAGTTGATGGGAATTTGAACTGCTTCCAATTCCTTGCAATTGTGAACTGTGCTGCAATGAACATTGGGTCAACAAATGTCTGGTTGTGGATTGTTGCTTGCCTCTTCTGGATATATGCCCAGTAGAGGGATTGGTGGATTGTATGGTAGCTCAATTTCCATCTGTTTTAGATATCGCCAAGTTAATTTCCATAGTAGCTGTACATACCTACAGTCCACCACCAGTGGATAAGTGTTCCTATCTCCCCACAGTCTCTCCAACACTTATTGTTTTCTGATTTCTTGAATTGGGTTATCTTTGAAGATGTTAGGTGGTATTTCATTGTTTTGATTTGCATTTCTCTTATGGTTAATGATCGGGAACATTTTCTCATATGTTTATTGGCCATTCAGATTTTTGCCTCTGTAAAACTTTTGTTCCAGGTCCTTTGTTCATCTCCTCAGTGGGCAGTTAGTTTTGCTCTTTTTGGAAGCTATCAGGATATTGTAGATTTTAGTAATAAGGTCTTTATCTAATTTGTCATTCCTAAAGATGTTTACCCAGTCTGTGGGCTCTCTTATTACTCTCTTGGTGAATCCTTTCGATGTACACAGGTGTTTTATCTTCAGTATATCCCACTTGTCTATTTGTGCCTCCTCTGTGTTTGTGTCCTTCCCTATTTCTGATAACCTATGTAATCCCTGTGCCAAAGTTCTCAGGTTGGTACCAATTCCCAATTCCCTAATAGTTTGGGGTTTTACTTTGAGGTCTGTAATCTACCTTGAGTTTATTCGAATGCATGGAATGAGGTAAGGGTCTTGCTTCATTATTCTACAGGTAGATATCCATTTTTTCCAGCAACACTTGTTAAAAGGGGCATCTGCTTCACATTTGATATTTTTTGGTCCTTTATCAAAGATCAGTTGTCTGTATGCTGATGTTTTTTTCCCTAGGTTCTCAGTTCTTTTTCATTGGTCTGCGTATCTATCATTATGCCAATACCATGCTGTTTTGACCACTGTGACTGTATAGTATGTGCTAAAATCAGGTAAAGCAAGCCCTCCTAAGGCGTCCTTCTTCTTGAGGATTTCTCTGCTAATTCTGGACTTCTTTGCTCTCCATATGAAGTTGGTAATCATTTTTTCCATTTCTTTGAAGAAAGATGAGGATAATTTTATCAGAATTGCATTAAACTTGTATAGTGCCTTGGGTAGAACTGACATCTTTAGTCTTCTGACCCACAAGCACAGGGTATTCTTCCATTTGTTGAAGTCACCCTTGGTTTCTTATAATAGTGTTTTGTAGTTTTCATCATATAGATCTTTTGTTCTTCTAGTCAGGTGTATCCCTAGATATTTCAATTCGTGGTTAGCTATTGTGAAGGGTACCTCTTTTTTGTCTCCTCTTCTGTGGTCTTAGCTGATGTGTACAGCAGTCCAATAGGCTTCTGATTGTTGATCTTGTATGCTGCCACTCTGCCATACTCCTCTATTGTTTCCAGTACTGCCCTTGTGGATCTTTTGGGGTTTTCCATATATAAAATCATCTACAAATAACTATAATTTCACCCCTTCCTTCCCCAGACAAATACCTTTGATGTCTTTTCTTTACCTTATGCTGCTAGCTAAAACCTCCAGTGTGATATTGAATAAGAGTGGGGACACGGGACATTCTTGTCTTGTGTTCATCTTTTATCCATTGACTATCATGTTGGCTGTTGGTTTTTCATATATAAAGCTTGTGTTGTCTTGAGGAAATTTTCTTCTATTCCTATCTTCTAGAGTGTCTTAAACAGGAATTGGTGTTGGATGTTGTCACATGCTTTTTCTACATCTATTGATATTATCATGTGGTTCTTGTAGTTTTGTTTTGTTTTTTTAATTGTCAATGTGGCAAATGATACTACTAATGGTCTTTCATATGTTGAAGCCCCCTGCATCCCGGGTATGAACCCCACTTTGTCGTGGTGAATTATTTGCTTTATATACTTTTGTATTATATTGGTCAGTATTTTATTAAGGATATTTGCCTCAATGTTCATTAGGAATATTGGACTGTAGTTCTCAATTATTGTGGGATTCTTGCCCAGTTTCAGTATCAGTGTTATACTAGTTTCATAGAGGAAGTTTGGGAGTTTGTCATCTTTTTCTATATTTTGGAAGAGTTTGTGTAGGGTTGGTGTCAGTTCTTCCCTGAATTCTCCTGTAAAGCCATCTGGTGCAGGTGATTTTTTTTTGTTGGTAATCCCTTGATAACCTTGTCTATTTCTTCTATTGTTATGGGTCTGTTGGAATTCTTGAAGTCCATTGGGGATAATCTAGGGAGGGACTGTTTTTCCAAAAATCTGTCCATGTCTTCCAAGTTGCTGAATTCATTTGGAGTACAGGCTTTTGTAGTACTGTGTAATTATTCTTTTGATTTCATTAGGGTCAACTGTGATGTCACCTCTTTCATCTCTCATTCATGCTATTGAATTTTTTTCCCTCCTTTCTTTGATTAAGTCTGCCAGTAGTTTGTCAATTTTGTTAATCCTTTCAAAGAACCAACTTTTAGCAGCATTATTTTTTTCCACTGTTTTCTTATTTTCCCTCTCCTGAATTTCAGCCCTGATTTTTATTATTTCTTTTCTTTTGCTATCAGTGGGATTGTCCTGATGACTCTGCTCTAGTTGTTGTAAATTCTGTGCCAACCTATCAGTTATGAGATGCTCTTCCTTTTTCAGGTGTGCCTGTATTCCTATGAAACATTCTCCGATAACGTCCTTTGATGTGTCCCCTAAGTGTTGGTATGTTGTGTTTTCATTCTCATTGGTTTCTAAAATTTTCCTGATTTCATCTCTGCTCTGGGCCAGTACACATTCCTTTTGCAATAGAGTTATTCAGCCTCCAATTGTTTGTTCTTGTTTTCTGCATCTTCCTTTTGTTGATTTCCAACCTTATGGCACAGTGGTCTGAGAGAGTTCTGTATGATATCACTGTACTTAAATTTATGTAGATTCATCTTATGCCCCAGCATGTGGTCCATCTTCAAATATGTGCCATGTGAGCGTGAAAAGAATGTGAATTTTTTTTGTATTTGGATGAAAAACTCTGTAGATATCTATTGAGTCAAAGTGTCTAGATCTTTAGCCTCTGTGCTGAGCTTTTTTCCCTGTAATCTGTCTTTCTTAGAGAGTTGTGTATTGAAGTTACCCACTATAATTGTTGAGACTGTGATTTCTTTTTCATCTTTTGGAGTGTTTGGTTTACATATTCAGTGGACCTCTCATTCGGGGAATATATGTTTACATGCTTATTGGTTCATTGTCTACCCTTCCCTTGAGCATTATATAGTGTCCCTCCTTGTCTCTTTTTATGTTTTGCACTTTGAGGTCAGTTTTATCTGAGATTAGGATTGCTACACCTGCTTTTTTTAAACTGCTGTTTGCCTGGTATGTTTCTCTCCAGCCTTTTATTCTCAACATATTTTTTTCTGTGATCTTAAGATGTTTCTCCTTTAGACAGCAGATTGACGGGTTGAGTTTTCTAAGTCAGTCTTTTTATCTCTGTCTCTTAAAGCCTGAATTCAATCCATCGATATTCAGGGTTATTGCATCTATCTGTGCCCTCTGTGTTGTCATTTTATCACTCGTGTTGGGTATTTCTGTATCTCCATGGGTTGTGTCCATGTCTGTTTATAGTTCATTCTTGCCTTTCTTCCATTGCTGAGCCAGAGCTATCTTGGGGACTGTTATCCCTTTGATGGTCTCTGGGTGGAGTTGTTCTGTGTGGTGGTCTCTTGTATGTGCTTGGTGATTGTATGTGCTTGGTGATTGTGGTTCTTCTGCCTCCGATGGGTCGGTGAGGATCTTCTGTAGAGCTGGGTTCCTTTTAGCATATTCTTTGAGATTTTCTTTGTCTGGGAAGACTCTCACTTCTCCATCAATTTTGGTAGATAATTTGACTGGATAGAGTATTCTAGGGTTTGCATGGTTTCTCTGCAATTTTGGAAATATGCTGCTCCACTCTCTCCTCTTCTTCATGGTTCCTATTGATAAGTCCGAGCATATTCTTCTCTGTTTGCCTTTATATGTGATTGCCAGTTTTTCCCTACCTGCTCTCATAATTTTCTCCTTTTCCTCGTAATTTGATAGCTTAACAACTATATGTCTTGGTGTTTTCTTCTTGGGGTTCAGTCTAGCTGGTGTTTTTTCGGCCTCCTGGATGGTTGTCTGATTTTCATTCATTAAGTTAGGGAAGTTTTCTCCAAGCATTCTATCACTATTTTGGTTGTTGGTTTCCTTGCTGTATCTTCTGGTAGACCAATAATTCTAATGTTGTTCCTTTACAAAGCATCAGACAAAGTTCCGAGGCTTTCTTCTGCTTCTCTGATAGACGTGTTAGACTTGTCCTCACGTTTATTAATTTCTGCTTGCAAGTCCTCTAGGTCATTGATCCTGTTCTCTGTCTCCTCCATTCTCTGTGCAAAGTCTCAAAGTTTATATTAGGTTTCGTTGGCTCACCCCTTAGTTCTTGTATTTCGCTTTGGTACATGACCTTTATCTCCTTTATTGACTCTTCCTTCTTCTGTAGTGCTTCGCTTGTGTCCTGTATATATCTGAAGATTTCTTTCTGTGGTTGAGCAACATCTGCATTTTCTATGAATGTCATTAAGTCCAGCTGATCATCTTGCCTTGGATTTGTTTTTTGTTTTTTTACTTGTTGGTGCTGTGAAAGCAGCTTGCTGTATTTCGTTTGGTTTATTTGAACTAGGTGGCATTTCCCCTGGTCTCAGAGCCCTGGCCTCTTTCTTTGGGAGGCTGGTGTTGGATTTTCTGTAGGCTGCCTTCAGCCCACTGCCTTGAGGGATTGTATTTTTCCTTTGTCCTGCCGCGGTTCCCTTCACCTTCTCCTATGCTTTGTGCTCTAGCTTCCCTCAGGTCTCCACAGGGACTGTTTGTAGGTGAGCACATTGCAGGTCTGATCAATAGTGTTAACTGAGCCCAGGGGAGTGGGTTTAGGAGATGGGTTAGGGATTGGGTGATCTGATCCTGGCTAGGGACACTTCCCACCAGTATAAGGGTGGGAGGGGAGGCCTGCCACTGGCATACAGATTCACCACTCACTCAGAGGACAGAGGGGAAGGCAGGATTGAGCTGGCAGATGGGAACGTGGCTTGGGCTAGCTCCTAATGCTGGGTCCATACTGCCCAGCTGGAGCAGGATCTGTCATACCTGTGTCCACTGTCTGGCAGGTCCTAAGCATAGTGGCTGTTTGGGACTCTCTTAGTGTGTGATGTTGGGGGGCAGGAGCCTGACAAAGAAGGGGCTGGCTGGCACTGAGCACAAAGGCAGGCAGTGAGGCAAAAAGCCTCTGGCTGCCTTATGGTGCCTGGGCACGGGCCTCCTGAGTCGGGGAGGGACTGGCCGACTGCTCCACTAGGGGCAAGAATCTCTGCAAGTGGGGTGGGGGGTGCAGGTCTGCATGGAGTGTCCTCACGGGATCCCGGCACCCCGGGGTGGGGAGGACTGGCTAGCGATTTGTGCGGGTGCTACTGCAATGCAGATCTCTAAGCCCGTGGTTGCGGAGTGAGCGCCCTGAACTCTGCCAAAAAAGAAGTGGCAGTGTCTGTGCAGAGTGCTGGCATCTGTGGGGAGTGCTGGTGTTCGGATTGCGCCTGCTTCTGGCTCAGAGGAGTCTCTTGGGAGACTCTTGGGAGTCAACAAACTGATTCAACAGCCCCAAATCTCCCCAACTCACCAATCTCCAGGAGTTCCAGGCATGAGATACCTAGCTGGCTGCCATCTTCTCCCTAGGAATATTCAATATTTTTGTCAACAACAACAATCATGGTGTCTCCCTTCCCCTCCTCCCATAACAAATGATGATTTGCAAAATGTGTGCATAAGCAAATGTGGTGAAGAAAGCTGATGGTGCCTGGCTATCAAAGGATGTAGGGTCTGGGGTCTTATAAGCGGCCAACTAGCTGAGAAGCAACAAAGTCCACATGGTAGAAGCACATCAGTCTGTGAGTTCACAAGGTGTTGACAGGATCAGAGATCAGGCATCAGAAGTTTCAAAACAATTAATGCAAACAAGGAGGGTCAGAGTGGAGATCAAAACCCATCTGCAGGCAATTGGACATCCCCTCACAAAAGGGCCACGAGGAAGAGATGAGCCAGCAGGGTGCAGTATAGCATGAATGAAACACACAACATTCCTCTAGTTCTTTAAGGCTTCCCCCTACCCACTATCATGACCCCAGTTCTACTTTCAAATCCAGCTAGACTAGAGCATGTACACTGATATAGATAAGCGCTCTTGACACACGGAATCCAGGACAGATAAACTCCTCAGGAACAGTAATGGGAGTATCAATATCATGTGGGGAAGGTGGGGGGCACAAGCAGGAGAAAGAGGAACTAATCGCAATGATTGATTATGAGCCCCCCTTCCTACCCCCCACCCCACCCCAAGGGAATGAAAAACAGAAATGTGGGTGAAGGGAGACAGCAAATGGTGCAAGATATGAAAATAATAATAATTGATAAATTATCCAGGGGTCATGAGGGTGGGAGGGAGGAGGAAGGAAAAAATGAGGAGCTGATACCAAGGGCTCAAAGTAGAAAGAAGATGTTTTGAAGATGATAAAGGTAGCGTGTGTACAAAGGTGTGTGATACAATTGATGTATGTATTGTTATAAGAGCTGTAAGAGCCCCTGGTACAAGCCACTTTTTAAATGACTTTTATGATTGTTGTGTTGGACGCCATTGAGCTGGCTCTGCTCTCTAGTTACCCCTCCAACCACCCACCCACCCCTGTGAACACAAGGAGGAAAACACTGCTCAGTCCTGCACTGTCCTTTGAAGTTTAGGGAAGAGGACAACATCTGACTTCTCTCTCATATAATTACTGGTCTTCTCCTTGACACTAGGAGATAGTGTGTGTGGTCCCACATTGGCATTATTTCTATATCCAGTTTCCATTCTATACCACTTGTGTTAAGTCGGGTTGACTAGAGAAACAAATCCAGAAACACTCATCTATGTGTGAGAAAGAGATTTATATCAAAGAGCAACTATTTACTGGGAAAACAGCCCAGCCCAGCCCTGCTCAAGTCAATAAGTCTGATATTAGCCCATAAGTCCAAAACTAGTTCATAAATTCTTCAGACTCACACAACACAGGCAATGATGCTGAATACAGGAAGATCACAGGCCGATGGGTGCAAAGTCTTGTGGATCCAATGGCTATGGAAGCATCTCAGACCTGCTGGAGCGGGTCTCCATGTAACTTCTCCAGGTCAGGGTCATAACTCCATGTGTTTTATCTGTAGACAGTCTCTCAGGGAGTGAGCAGAGAGAGTGTGTGTCTCCCACCTCCAAGGAGGAAGACAGGAGTTCCCAGAATCCTCAGGAGGCCATGACCACACAAAGGCCTCATGGACAGGCTGGACTCCACCCTTCACTCTGAATCCTCAAGCTGACACCAGATTATGTAACTACCATAGCCAATCTCATGCATGAGAATATCATCCACAGAAAGGCTGGGTCACTGTCGACTGGGTCAGTTCTCCACTGAACAGCAGGTACGAAACAACCCATGCCCACCGACATGGGGTCCTTCTGACTCGTGGTGGTCTTCTAGGACAGATAGAGCTGTCTCCTCTGCTTCCCAAGGCTATAAGTCATTACAGAAGCACACAGCCTCAATCTCCGCCCCCCACCCCCCTCCGAGCAGCTGGTAGGTTTGATCCCAAGAACTTCAGAGTAGAAACTCCCCAGCAATTAACCCACTGCACCACCAAGGCTGCCGGCAATAGGAGTGGGTTGGTTTATGTTCTCACTGAGTTTTACATCCAACTCTCTAGAACGTGCACATACTGCATTTGCCATCAAGAGACTCACTTCTCAAACAGAAAACAGCAACCCATCCATCTCTAGCAGTGTGTGAGGCTCTATACTCTGCCGACATCCTCACTGGAACAAGGAAAGAGCCTGGGCAAGACAGGAACTTGCCTTCCAAGTGTATTCACGCACCAGCAAGGGGAGCGACCATAGCTCTCAAGCCACAGCAAACACACCAGGTCCAGAGGAAGCCGGAGAACCCGGTCCTGCTGGGAGCTGGATGTCGGAGGCAGGCACTGCACAGTTTGAAGATGAGTGTAGTTTCTGAACTGTGATGGTGGTGGCTGTTACCCTCCACAAGTCAGGTCTGCTCAGACCCACACACAGCAGACTGAAGCCATCCTCACAAGGGTCCCTGTGCTGGATCTCATGTCTGTGGGCACTGTGTCCGTCCATCTATCTCATCGAGGGTCTTCTTCTTTATTACTGCCTGTGGGATCTGAGGCCTTCATGTGTCTGACAACAGAGCTGACTTCCCTGATGTTAGGATGATGGTTTGCTTCCCTTGAAGCCTGTGGGTGGATTCACATGTTGTTGTTAATGATCTCTAGTGTCACCTGTTTAGCCACATCCAGGAGTCTGGGGTCTGGTCTTGTCACATGGGACCCTGCTACCTCCCTTTCCTATAACATGTGTATACGGCGCAACCCCTTCCTGTGACGTATGCCCTTGCCTGTAATTGGGGGCCTGGAATGGCTCCAAAAGGGTACATAATGATTGGACATCTCTCCTCTCCGCTCTCTACCCCTCTCTCACTCTCTTTGCATATGGACCACCCAACTGGCGGAGCTGAGCATACTACCATGAAGTGAAATATGTCTGACTCTTCTGATTTCTCTCTGTCTCCTGCTCTCTATAACTTTACCATAATAAATAATAATTATCGCTGTACAACTGCACCTATTGAACCTGTGGTGTATGCATCAGAAGTTGACTTCTTCTGATAACTGCCCCCTCTGCCCTGCCAAGCATGGCATCCTTCTCCAGGGACTGGTCTCTCCTGGTGACCTGTCTAAAGTATGTGAGAGGAAGGCCCCCTTCTTGCTTCTGGGGAACGCTCCAGCCCCAACATACATGGGGTTGCCAGGATCGGCCACAGCCTCAGAGGCTGCTGCCGGCATCGGGGTTAGAAGGACACTCGTGTGGATTTATGTCGTAAGTATATAAACCATAAGACAAGATCATCTGTACGCACAGAACTGATGGTACATCACGTTCCGGTCAGAGTGGCCCATGGTACAAGGGAACAAATGGATCGCCCTTTTAAGTTTACTGAGAGATAGAGGCACTCGAAGCACGTGTGACGCCCATCAAACTGACTCGAACACCTATCGATTAGGAAAGGAGAGAAGGAGCAGGAGAGAAAGCCAGACAACCATCGAATGGAAACTTCAAATCCTCCTCCAGGCACTGGGAGGTCAGATAAACACATTCTCCCAGGAGGGGAGCCAACAAAAAAAGATGATGATAAACTTCATTAGCTTGTCATCTCATTTTCCATGAGCTTTTTAATACAGCTATTTATTTTATTGTTTGCCTCGCCATTGTGCTCGGGTGTTGTCATAGCAACGTCAGCTGCAGCAGAGTGAGCCCGTGCCCAGCCCTGCACTGTCCTCACCGTGGTCCTGGGGCCTGAGCCCATGGCTGTGGTCGCCATGTCCGTCCATCTCCCCGAGGGCCCTCACTTCACCCAGCCTGACGCCCCTCTTCAGGGACAGCTCGTCTGTCACGGGCTGAGCTGTGTCCTCCACAGAGTGCGTCGCCTTGACTGGCCACGGTCCTCGGTGGCATGTCAGCTGTGTGGTCTGAGGTAGTGCGGCAGCTACATCGTGGTCCCCGGTGATGTGACCAGCAAGTCGTCTGTAAGAGAATGAAGGGTGGACTAAAGCTCACAACTAGACTCACTGCCCTTGACCTCATTCTAACTCAAAAGCAGCCCTGAAAGACAGGGTCAAACCTCCCCTGTGTGTTTCTTTACAGGAGTAGAAAGCCTCACTTTTCTCCCACCGAGCGGCTGGTAGCTTCGAACTGCTGACCTTGAGGTTAGCAAGGCAACAGGTAGGGCTCCTAAGCTAGGTGCTGACCCCAGGCACAATAGAAGGAAGCACTGCTATGTCCTGCGTCCGCCTCCCAGTCGATCCTGTGCCCGAGCCATGGCTGCAGCTGCTGTGTCCGTGACCTCATGCTGAGTCTTCCCAACACAGCCTCGGGGTGCTCCCTGGGGTGGGACCTCTAGCACCTTCATCTTAACAAGAGAGAGAAGGAAAGCCGGGAGCAGAGATCAGAGGGCCCCGAGAGCCACTAAGAAAGAAGATCGGGGCCAGACTCTGTGCTTTGGGCCTTGGGCCCTTTGCTGAGAGCCTCCTAGACCCGGGGAAAGACTCATGCCAAGACAGAGGAGCTGTCCAGGCCATGATGACGGGAGGCAGGGCCTTCTCCTCATCTGTGAGCTGGCAGAGCGAGACGCCATCCTTAGAGCTGCTGCTGCTGCCAGGCGTCATCAGGCCTGACTCACAGTGACCTTCCGTACAGCGGAATGAAACGCTGCCCAGCCCTGCGCCATTCCAGCTGCTGCTGTGAATGCAGACTCGACTCCTAACCTCCTACACTATGAGAGAGCAAATTATGTTTGCTAACGCCCCTCGCTTGTGGTCCCGAGGTTATATAGCAGCACTAAGTAAATAAGACAGTGCCCAGAGTGCGTGAAACAAAGCCTCGCCCTCCTTGCTTCGGGGCCTTTCTTGCTGGGCTTCCTCCAAGACAGATGTGCTGCTGCTTCTGGCAGACTATGGTCTGGTCGATGTTCTTTGTCAACACCGTAATTCATAACTATTATGGCCATAATGGATGGTGCACCATGATCAATAAGATTCGTTTCATGTGCCGCTAGAGAATATTGCACCCCCAGAGTGGAAAGCACAGATTTTTCTCATAAGTATGTGAAGTATTTCTAAGAAGCAACAACAGATTGGGCCATGAAGCAAGTTTCGGTGCATTTTAAAGCGTTTGGATTGTTCAGACTGCGGTGAAGTTAGAAATCAATAACAATCAATAAAGGGGTGGAAGGCGGGGGCAGGGCGGTGGGGCAGTGGCAGGGCTGGGGATCCCTGGTGTATGCTCACCCTTGGGCTCAGATGGCGTCAGACTTAGCAGCAGCTGAGAAAAAGTGCCTAGCCCCATGAAGAGTCACATCCAACCTTCTGGGGAAGTGCCAATCGACCTGTCCGAGTGGTTTCCAATGATTGTCCAGCATTGAGATAGCGGTGCTAGCATGCATACGTAGGGTTAATTTCGATTTTCCAGAACCTTTTCTTCCTTGAAATGCGGGGAATCATTTTCCCTAAGGAATTCTCAGGATTTTCTGGCACAGCCTTTGTGCTCCTTCAAACCACAGAGTTCCCACGGCCGGCAGGATGACATACTCCAGACAGCTGGATGTTAACAGCCCCCTGGTGAGTTGGACTGTCTTAGGACCCGCAGAGGAAATCACTAAATTTAGGCCTTCTCTTTCCCATTTTATGGACTTGGGGTTGAGCTGTGAGTACTGCACGAGGGTGCACATCATTGGCCTACGGACACTGCCTGTTTAAACCCTGCTGCAAAGGTGGGGTGGGACGTCCTGATGGAAGACCTGTGCCGCCGAACTGCTTCATCTGGTGTAGCCCCTGGCTCTCTCTGCTCTCCATGGGAATATCTGGAAGTGCTGGAAAGAGGACTGTGCATTAAATTTGCAGCGCCCACTCCTCACTTCAGGAGAAAGGTGGGGGTTTACAGTCTCCTTGAAGGTGCAGTTCTAGTTTGTTCGATGGGGTCGATCTCAGTCAGCCGCGACTCAATGCTGGGGGTGGGGCTTACACCTCACCCCCCTCTCTGCCACCCAGTGCTTCCTAGGGATGACAGTGCTAAACCGCTGCCACAGACGGCTGCGCCTTAACCAAGCCTGTCTGGCAGTGAGGAGTGGCCAGGCGTGGGGCAAGAGGAACTAACACTGGCCGTGCTGGTGAGGCCGTGGCTGTCTCTGGTGTGGAGGTTCTGGTTTGAGGTTGTCAGGGGCTGCCGCGTCAGTGCTGACTGACAGCAGCCCTCTACGTAACCGGAGGAAACGCTGCCACGTCCTGTGCCATCGTCACAATCGCTTTGAGCCCATTGAGCAGTTAGGTGATGACGTCATTTGGTAGCCATGTGATGATGTAAACTGGCAGCTAGGCAACCAGGTCCTTTGGCAGTTAGTTACCTGATTATGTCATTTGGCATTTCTGTGAGGATGCCATTTGGCAGTTACATGAGGACGCCATTGACGATTACATAATCATGTCTTTTGGCAGTTACTTGATTATGTCTGTTGGCAGTTATACAATGATGTCTTTTGGAAGTTACGTATTAAAGCAATCGTCCACTTGCTGTGATCTGATGTGGTTATCCTCCATTTTCTCGTAACACCGATTTTCACAGAACAACCTGGCCGTTGGTCTCTAACCAGGTCATTAAGTGAGGAGCGGGCGTGGTGGGTCTCTGAATCTGGAAGTGCTCCTGGGGACACTGTGATCACCTGACTTCCCTCGCTGTCATGACCCACAAGCCATCACTCCAGACAGATGGGTTTAGACAGCGCAATAGGGGAAGTGACGAACACAGAGAAATCACCTGCCTGGGCCAGTTTCATCTCCAGGGGAAACAGCTCAGAATCCCAGGCCATTGTTGAGGGGTTGTGTGATGGGAATAGAGGGGTGATGTGGCAGAGAAGGGTGGCAGGAACCAGCTGTCACGGATTCAACTGTGTCACCCAAACTGTGCTCGAGGCCGTTAGGACTCTGGGCGTGACCTTGTTTAGAAAGAGGCTTCTACTTCAGTTAGGTAATGAGGTCAGAGCAGAGAGAGCTGTATTCTAAACCTAATCCCTTCCGAGTTCTGCAAAGAGCAGGATAGGTCCAGAGGCACTCGGGGAGACCTCTGAGTTGTCCATGAGCCAAGGAGCCATGGGGTGGGAGGCTGCAGTGACCCACAAGGAAGGAATCAGCACGGAGACCTTCGGAGCTGTGTGCAAGTGCATTTTTACTCCCGCGACCTGCCCATCTGTTGTTTGTGTTGGCGACGCTGGAAGAAGCTGAAGACCACAGCAAGTCCCAACGTGATTTAAAGTATGACGAGATGCATTCTACTCAGTGCTAGACCCAAACTAGAGGCAATCCCGGGATGATTGAGACGTTGCTTGTCTCTGGCCTTCTCTAAGCGCCTGGGTTTCAGAAAAACAGCAATGAGAGGGCTACGCGGGATCGTGCTGTCCAACATCCGCCGCATCATGGGTGCCATGGGGAGGGTCCGCTCCCCTCCCTGACAAGCCCTGCCCTGCGTGAGACTAACACGCCCACTTAGACGGTCCATGTCGGGGCACTACATGGATAAACTTGAGTGGAGCGTTCAAATGCAGAGCTGTCTAGCAGGACTCAAATCTAACACCCACGACCCAGCTCCTCGCTTTCCACCCAAGGTCAGCTGCTCCCACAGACTCCCCAACTCAGGGAGGGGCGCGCACTCTTTCGATGCTCGAGATAGACCTGTCCTTGACATCGCTCTTTCTTCATGCCCCTCATTCAATTCACCGGCAAACAAGGCTTGGGAGGAGGTGGTGGTGGTGCTTTGCTAAGTGGCATTTGAATCCACTCTAAGTTACAGTGTCCTGTGTGGGACAGAAGGAAGCGCTGCTGGGTACTGGCCCTCATGCTTCATGACCAAATCCATCGCTGAAGCTATTGTTGAGGTCCGTCCATCTTGCTGAAGCGTTGACCCTCTACTGACCATAGTGTCCTTTTCTACAGACTGGTCTTTCCCGGTGGGATGTCCAAACAAGCAAGGCAGCACCTCACCATCCTCACGGAAAAATGAGGACTTTGGCTGCATTTCTCCTCACACTGACTTCAGGAAGGAATCCCTCTGGCAGTGCCTGGAATGTTCACTGTTCTTCACAAGCGTTGTCGTGCAAGGCCACCAATTCCTCTCTGGTCTCCCTCGTCCGCACAAGCGGGGGGAGGGGTCATTGAAAGCCCATGGCTTGGGTCGGATGGGCCCTTCTCAACAGTGACATATTTACTCAATGCAACACATCCTTGACTTCCTGACTGCTGCTCCCACTGACAATGATTGTTGATCCTCAAGGACAACTTCAATTTCATCTCCGTTTTCCGGATGTTCTTTTTCTGGGTGGTGGGACTTGGTGGCCCCTGACTGAACCCTGATGGAAGGGTTGACATCTATGGCCCCGCTCAGATCCCCAGAAACCAATCTGACTTCAGTGTGGGGTGAGACGCTGTGTGGACAGAGCTGTGGGAGACGATGTTCCTGGATAGGCAGATAAGAAGGGGGCAGGCACAAGAATGGCCTCAAAGAGGACTTCCAGCCCAGAGAGAACCAGGAGCAGAGATGAGGACCCATTTCCACAAGGGCAGGTGTGGCAGGCTCACAGAAAAGCATCCGGTTCACACAACTCCATTTAAATCTGAGTAAGAAAGGGCGGATTATGGGGGCTCCGACTGTGCAGTGGGTAGCGCTTGCTGCTAGCTGCAAGGTTGGCAGTTCAAACCCAGCAGCGGCTCGGAGACAGGAGTCCGGGAAATCAGGGGGTCATCTTCCTGGGTCACCCAGGTTGCGAGGTGTCAAAGTGGGCTCCACCCCACAGCAGGGGCTTAGGACTTCTCAAAGCAGCATGATTTCTTCACTCTGCAGATGACTCCCTCGCTGTGCTGCCCTCGGTGGTCAGCAAGGAGGATGTGGATGGGCTGTTCACGGGGGAGCAACGCACCGCGGATCCCACGACGTCATCTGTGTTAGCGTTGCACACGGTGACAGACGCCCGCAGGACAGGGAGAGCACAGAGCTGTCCACCTCACAGACTGGCTCCTGGAGGACAATATCTGAGGGGCTTCTAAAGGGCCATCAGTGCGCCTGTAACTTCACACAGCCTTCCTGGAGAAAAAGCCCATCACAGATGGGTGGGTGGGTTAGTTGCTTGGGGGGTTAGTTGCTTGGTGGGTAGGATGGGTAGATGGTGGGTGAGTTGGTTGATTGGTTGGTTGTGGGTGAGTTAGTGGGTAAGCGGTTTGGTGGGTGGATGGGTTGGCTGATTGGTAGGTGGATGGGTGGGTAGGTAGATTGGTCCCTTGTCAGTCTGTTCTTAAATGAGAGATCAGCGTGCCTGTGCAGACACTAGAACCCAAGTGGAGTGGGGGAAAGGTTTCAAACAAATCTACTTTCTGCCTGCCAGCAGGAAGTCTGGATGGAGGTGCCACTGGCTCTCAGGAAAGCACCAGTTGGCCTAAAAAAAACCCAAAACTAACTCACTGTCATCCATTCCAGCCACAGTCACCCTACAGGGAATTGGCCCACTGAGTTTCCCAGCCTGCACACAGACTTAGAGAGGAGCAGCCATGTCTTCCCCAGGAGCCACAGCGGGTGGACACAGACCTCATGGACCCCTTGCTGGCCCTCTGGAGTGGGGACAGCGTGCCAACCCACACTGTGCGCCGAGCGCGTTTTCCACCCCCATCAGGGCCCTGCTAAGAAAGGAGACCTTCAGGAGGAACACAGTGGCAGGTGCAGAATCTCCTGTCAACCTGCGAAGGGGTGAAATCTAACCTGCCAATCAAGTTGCAGCTCGGTGACCTCATTTGGAGGCAAAAGGAGATGCAGTGCTGGCTGCAGGCGGCACACTGACACTCCCTGCGAGACTCTCCTGCCTACAAGCCACGTGGGCCACAGAGGTGGAGCCAGAGACTGGAGCTGGAGGAGCCCATGTAGACCCTGGCAGCGCTGAGACGCTCCCACCACCACTGCACCCACCAGACTCCCCACCACTGGTCTGTGATCATCCTGCATTCGGCATCATTACACGGCTGTGTGAGTCTAAAGGGGAATTTATGGACTAGTATCAGCAGATGGGGTTATATTGGACTTACGGGCTTGATCTGAACGGGCTGGGGTGTCGTCTTAATGTACAATTGTTCTTTGATGTAAAGTTCTCTCTTATACACATAAGAGTGTCTATGAATTTGTTTCTCCAGTCAGCCCAGACTAAGACACGTGCCCCGGCCAACGTGAGAATAAAGGCATGGACATGCAGGGTCAGCCTGCAGGGGCCACTCCCGGACCCACGGCACAGGACAGGGAGCTTTCTCTCAAGACTGGAGACCCCAGCTCCCTCCCTCCCTGCCTAAGCAGCTGGGTGTCTGATGGGAGCTCTGGGGGCCGAGATAGACAAAAGATCCCACAAGGTGAGCTGCAGGCACCGCCGAGACCACTCTGATGCTCGCGCCTCTGCACTGATGCCCTCGCTTCCCGGGCCAGACAGACAGCCCTGCTGACCGAGCAAGGGACAGCCGGCCTGTCCCTGGGCTCTGCTCAGAATAGGACCTGCCACAGGAGACCCTGATCCCTTCCCTCCCCTTCTCGAGCCATTAGCGGAACGCAGTATTTCTTGCTGCCGTCAAAGCTGGCGCCAAGCAGCAGCCTGACGGTGTGGAGGAGGGAGCGCTGGCTGGGAACAGGCTATGGCCGCTGTCTCTCCAAACGGAATCTCCCTCGGCCGCACCTCAGGTTCCAACACTCCCCAAGGTGCTGACAAGATGTGAAATGTGGAGCGTTCAGCCGTGGCAGCTCCCATTTAGACCCTGTGTCCCGAGCCAGAGGACGGGGACTTCCGAGAGCAGGAGCATCCAGGGTCACCATCTGAGCGACACGGTGACCAAGGGCACCAAAAACCAGAGTGGGACAAAGACACAGGCCTGGGGGGAAGCCTGATCCCACCAGAACCCACCAGAACCCACCAGAGAGCAGCCAAAAGATCAGATCAGGTGGGGGTACAGGTGCCCCTCGTCCGTCGGCAGAGGCTGGGCAGGATCTCCGTCACCCCGTGGGGAAAGGCCTGGCTCTCACAGCGGGTGAATCGGCTCCCGCTCGCAGGGCCTGCCCTTGACAGAGTGGGATGGCCCCAGAGGGTTTCTGGGCCCTCATCTCTCCAGGAGGCCAGGCCTCTCTCCCCAGCCTCTCGGGGTGGGATTGAACTGACAGCCCGGGTGAGTGATCGACCACAGGGGCACCTGGGCTTCTTCAGAGGTTCCTGCAAGCCTCCAAGTCCCGAACACCCCTGAACTGGAAGGCCGGCGGTCTGTGTATCTATCATTGCAGTGTAGTTGTTGTAAACTGCGTATCCCCAAATGACGCCGGTCTAACTATTGTCAGTCCAATTCAGTGGCGTTCTCACCACTCACATCTCCACTATGTATTTCCAGCACCTCCATGGCCCACACAGAAACCGTCCCCACCGACTACAGGCCCCCCAGTCCCAGGTCACTGCCCCCAGGGACCTCAGGACGCTATGTTCTCCTCACACGTGTCTCTCATCACTGCTTCACATCCTCACGAAGTGAGTCTGCGACGCCTGTCCTGCTTATTTCACCGGCACCATGTTTTTGAGTCCTCACCATGCGGGCTTCACTTCTCTGACCACAGCCACCTCTACACAGCAGACAAAGCTGGGTAAGAACCCACCAAAGTGGGTAGTTGCAACGTCTGGGCGATGCCAAGTGGGAGAGCAGGTGTGGCCACCACACGGCAAGAGGAGAAGGGGCAGCTGCACTCCGTGTGCCCTCCCACAAGGAGGCCTCGAGCTCCTGGAGTTGCCCCAGCCATCTCGACTCCCATAGTCCACAGGGTGTCCCGGCTGTTGTCGGGGGACAAAGGCTTTGTAACAAGTCTGTCTTCAGCAGACAGGACCCCCACCAGGCCTGCACCAACCTCACGCTCATGTTCATGGTCATGCTCACACTTAAGCTCACGCTCACGCTCACGGTGGGCTCGGCCCTGGAGAAGGACATCGTGCTTGGTCGGGGGGTACGGGGGGAGGGGGCGGGGGACAGTACCCTGGACAAGGCGGACAGGCACAGTGGCTGCTTCAACAGGCTTAAACCATAGGAGCCTTTGTGGGAACACCAAGCAAAGGGGTCTGGCTGGGGGTGCAGCTGGCTCTCAGAAAAACAAGTCCCCCCCCGGGCAGAGGCCCATCCAGTGGCCCTGGGGACAGAAGACCCAATGAGGTGCTGGGCTGCAGTGATGGCCCCTCCCTGCTGGTGGTGCAGGCATCCCTGGTTGGCTGATAGTCCTTGCACACAGTCTGTCTGTCTGTCTGTCTATCTGAGCCCACCACCTCTCTGTCTGCATCTGATCCAAGTGCCTTCGTAAACTGAGACGAGGTTAGGTTTCAGATGCACCCGGCACTGGTCAAGGCCTCATTAGCATAACACCAAAGTTCCCCGTGCAAACAGGTCACAGTCCTGGTGGAGGGACTGATTTTCCGGGGAGGCGCGACTGGGCCACCACACAGGGCACACCGCACGTGACCTGCGGGAGGTTCTGCGGTTCGTCCACCAGAAGGGCTTACAGGGAAAGGGAATGTGGCCTGGCATTGTTCGGAGAGGTAATAGACAGGGGGACTTCATTCTCTGCTTTGTGGGCAATCCCCAAACCAGTCCCATAAAATCGGCAGGTGATAGGTAAGCCTCACCAGAAATGACAGTGTGTGGAGAACTCCTGGAAGGACACACATGTGGGTCTCCCTGTTATGCCTCCTGGCCTAGCAATGTGCCACCCAGGTGTCCGCTGGCCTCCGTACTGGAAACTCAGCCCTCGGGACTTCAAGTAGCCACAGGGTCATCCAGGGCAGACTGGGTTCAGCACAGCTTCCACACGGAGACAGACTGGGACAGAGGTCAGGTGATCTCCTCCAGCCCTCAGCCAATGAAAGCTCTCAGGGTCACAGCACAGAGTGGGGAGGTGAACCCCTGGGTGGGGAGGGACTCTGTTTATGTGCGGCAGCCACCCCCCCTTGTTTTCCCTCCAAGCGGCGGTGGCGGTGGCGGCAGCAGCAGGGCTCCGTGCCAGCCGGCTCGCAGTCCCACCTGCTCCCCTGAGACCTGCCCTTCCTCAGCATGCCTCATGCCTGTCTGGACGGAGGCCCTGAGGAGCAGAGAGGTGGCATTTTAGGGTTCAGTCACAGGCGGATGAAAGAGGTAATGCTTCAGACAGTACAGAGAGAGGACCCCAATGGGAACTCCCCAGACCAAGGTCACAGCGGCCTGTGCAACGCAGCCCCTCAGATGCTATCCAGTCCCCATGATGGATATCATCCTGGCCCCAGGGCCCCCCAAGTCATACAGGAGACATCACAGCCAGCAGCTTCTAGCCCCTTCCTGGGAGTCGAGCTCCGATAGCCCAGAGAACCCCGCCTGGTGCCATCAAGACCCCGTGAGCCCACAGCAGCTGTCATGGACTGGTATGCCAGCTAGATGTCACGTCAAGCTTCCACTCGTGTAGGAGTGGAGCCCCACTGGCCAATCAGGCCTGATGATGCCTTCCTGGGAGTGTGGCCTTCTCATAAGGAAGAAACTGGGGACCTCCCTCTCTGTGTGTCCCTTTGTCATCCTGCTTGCTGAGACTGCCTGCCTCCAAGGACTGCCCTTGAGGGCCGCCTGACCCTGAGAGCTCTTGGCATCTGCCATAGTGCCACCACCTTTTGACGCCCGTTACTCTGCACCCACCGGCCTGGGTCTCCCTGCTTCCCACATCCGCCTTCCTGCTTCCTCAGCCTGCAGTTGTGTGCCTCTGCAGAGAGCTCCAGCTAGCGTTGGGCCGTGGGCGTGAGCTGGACTGGGCCGGGACGCCTGCTTGATATGATGGCTTCCTGCTTTCAAGCTCCTTCTGACATCCTGCTTGTGTTTCCCTAGACAGCCCAGCTGTGCGAGGCTAGAGAAACAAGCCCAGCGACACTCATACGTGCATAAGAAAGAGGACAGCAGCTGGCAAGCCAGCTCACGGCCATCCTGGGAATCCCAGCCTCGTCAACTGTGCCCTCCCCGGCTTTCTGCAGACCAATGATTCTGCATAAAAAGCCTCCCGGACTCCTGGAGCCACCCCGACCCAACCCAGACTGACATAAAAGTGGAAAGAAGAGATAAAAAAAAAGTTTGCCTTCAGCTCCGAGATGAAGCTCAACATAAAAGAATTTCTTGGCAGCGCCGCTTTCGTACTAAATCTTTATCTCCCCCCTCTTCCCCATCCCTGCCACGCTCACGGTGGCATCGTTGTGGCGACGGGAGAACAGAACTGAGCCGAGCTTCACCTGCAGCAGGGAGGTGAGCCATAGAAAAAGCTAGACTTCCAGAATAATTGAATTTGAAAAGCACTATTTCCATGTCATGACGTGACAGAAGCATTCTTGGTTTTTAAAAGATTTGCAGACGAATTCTTTTTAAAGATCATGTTCCCTTGAGGTGTTTCAAAGCTGATTTGATTTGTTGTAGCGTGATGCTGGCAGGGAATACTGCACCGGCCAGGGACTGCCAGGAGCAGAGGCAAGTCTGTCCTGGGAGCAGAAGAGCAAGCCCTGAGGACAAGGACGCTGAGCCCGCGCCACCTTGGACGTGATATCAGGAGGGACTCTCTCCGGGAGGAGGGTGCTGTGCTTAGTACAGCGTAGAGGACCAGGAGGACGCTCCTCAATGGGCTGGACTGGACGGTGGAGATGAACACTGCAGGCACGACTCAGGCTGCCTCCCACAGTTCCACATTGTGATCGCCAGCCAGGGGGGGCGTCCACTAGGCTGGGCCTGCACGCTTAGCTGTTCTGCAACTGAAGTCTCCCCAGGAAGTAACCCAGATTAATGCAATCTGCCCCCTGGTGGGTCAACTGTGAGCAGCGGACTCCTTGTGGGAAGGTCGGCAACGAGAACAAGACCTCGCTCTGGTCACAGGCCTGGCAATGTTTCCTGGGAGGTGTGGCCTGCCTCATACCCGAGTGGATGCTGCGGAGAGCCTCCTCCTCACTCCTCGCGGGGCTGGGTCTTGTGCCTGGCTCGTCAGCCTCCAGTTCTTGGGACCTGAGCCAATGCCTTGCCATATCACTTGACAACCCTGGGAGCCATCAGAGCCTCCCATCCAACCTGTTCCACCTCTGCATCCGCCGGCCATGGTCATCTTCCTGCTTCCTGGTTCGTCAGCCCTGGCCTCTGCACAAATAAGGGCAGGCCTCCTGTTTAGCCCATTGTGGGGACAGGTCCAGCACGCAGGGAATTGAGGGCAATGGAGTCCATTTCAATCCTGCACACAGACTCTAGACAGCTTGACAGCACAGATCTAGTTTTATTACAGCTTTTGCAAGGCTTGTATAGGTTTCATTGACCAATCAGATCATACTTCCTGGTTTCCAAACATATCCTTATACGGTCATGGTTTGCAGCATGAAAAATGATTGAGGTCTGAGCCCTGGTGGCGTAGTGGTTGTGCATGGGACTGTGGCCCACTGCGATGGAGGTTCAATTCCAGTAGCGGCTCCATGGGAGCAAAGGCTGGGCCTCCTACTCCCACCAGCAGAGGGCAGATGCCCAAAAACCAAAAAACGAAAAATGATTGGCCCACACTGTGGCCTGTGTAAATGAGGTGTGAGAAGTAAGTTATGTTAATGAGGTATAGTTGACTGAGCCAGCCATCCAATTGTCTTACAAACTATTTCAGGCAATCACATTACAGAATTTTACTGTGCAATCACGCAGGATCTGAGCTGTTACTATGGGGAAGCTAGAAGTGTTCTGATAGGCTGTGTCTCAGGGGTTAAAGAAGAAGCATATCAAGTGAGCTGGCCTCGGGCTCCAGCAACCTCAGGGCAGATATCCAGCAGCTCCAAGACCACCCAGGAGACGCAGCAGCATGCTGGGCTTTCACACCTTTCACCCAGATCCACAGGTCCTGCCAGGAGCACCCCACAGCACATGACCCACAAATCTGAGCCACTTCTACAACTGTGTGAGCTGCCTTCTTGATATGAATGCTTGCTTATAGAGAGATACAGGTGCATATAATATAGACATAGATATGCATCTAAATTTGTTTCACTAGTTTTCCTTCTTTAGAGAACCCAGCCTAACAACCATCATGGTTATCCTTTCTCAGCTTCATGCTGGAAGTGGGTTTGTGGCTTGAGTGTGTGTGTGGATGAGTGTGTTTGTGGCATGTGTGTGATTGTGTCATGAGTGTGTGTGGATGAGTGTGTTTGTGGCATGAGTGTGTTTGTGGACAAGTGTGCTTGTGGCACAAGTGCTTGTGGTATTAGTAGCCGGCACAAGAAGGTCCCTGGCATGAGCAGGCTCCCTGCTGAGAATAGGGTCTCTCCAGGACCCTGTGTGCTTACCCCAACCTCATTGGAACACCTGGGCTCTTATCTTTTGAGGGGTCACCTGTGTCCTTGAGTGGAACTCAGTGGCTCAGGGATGACCCACAGGACATGTGGAAGGGCGGGGACAGAGGCAGCTGCAGAGCCAGCCGATCTGGCTCCTCACTCAGCTGCCCTGCATGAGCCTGCTGGTCCAGTCACCATTCCCCCCCTGGTCTGGGGCCTGGCCAAGACCCTAAGGGTCATTCCTAGGCATCACTCCCACAGGGCGCCCTGAGCACGCGGGACCCTGCAGACTTGAGCTCCGTGTGAACAGGAGCTCAGCCTCCACCCCGAGGACAGAGGCCATCCTGTTCTTCGCCTGCTCCTGACACACGCTCAGAGCCTGGCATTTCTGAGGACAAGCGACAGGACGCATCTCTAGCCCACTGGTGACCCTACATAAATTCACACAAGGGGTACCTCCCTCCCAACCTCCACCCCACCCCCCTAAAATCCCACGGAGCTTTTTTCCTTGCCTCAAAGCTATGGTTTTTGTTTTGCTTTTACAAACAGCCTTGTCACCTATGAAGTGCTATTAGTACATTTGTCAAATCTGGGATTCCGTTCTTGGAAACACTTTTCAAACTCATCTGTTTGGATGACTGACGGGCAGCACCTCCCTCGTTGTTGTTGTTGTTGTTGTTGTTTTGTTTTCTCCTGTTTGCCTCTTCTACATCATCAAATCTCTGTCATTTCATGTCGCTGCTCATTTACAGAAACAAAATGAAGTCCCGGAGCGAGGCCAGGTGAGTCAGGTGGGGGGCAAGAGAGGTAGGCTGTTTTTTTGCCAAAAGCTGGCACACTGAGATGGCTGTGTGAGCAGGTACATTGTCGTGGTGGCAAAACCAGCCCCCCGTCTGCCGCTAATCAGGCCTTTCTTGCCGAACATGGTCATGCAATCTTCTCGGAACTTCTAAATAGAAAGCTTGATGAACGGTCTGGCCTGGTGGAATGAACCCAAACGCACCATCCCCCTCACATCTACAAAACAAAGGACCATCTGCTCGGTCTTTGATTGAGAAGCTTTTTTGTTTTTGTTTTTAGGCATCACTGCCCTCAGGTGGTGGGAGTAGGAGGCCCAGCCTTTTCTACTGAGAGCCGGAATTGAACCTCCATCCCAGTGGGCCGCAGTCCCGCGCACAACCACTACGCCACAGGGCTCAGCCCTCCTGAGAAGCTTTTTTTAGGCAAGGTGACGATGGAAGGCTAGACTGATGCTTGCTTTCAGGGTTGCGAGAGTAGCACCCTGTATCTCGTCCCCAGGAATGACCTTGGGTCACTTTGGAGCTGTTCTTTCTCAGCACAGCCTGTTCCCAGCTGATGCTCTTTTTGCTGATCAACCAGACCGGAGGCGTAAATTCCACAGCAACCCTTCTCTTCCCAAGTCTTCCATTAAAATCCCCTGAACTGAGCTCCAAGACCATCCAGATAACATCCCATCTCGTCAGTGGCCAGTCGTGGAGCACTAATGTGCAGACCTTGTCGACGTTTCCGTCTGTTTGGGAAGCTGGTAGGTATCCAGAACGAAGTCTGTCACCCATCGACATTTCCCCTTCTTTGAAATGAGAAAACCACTCCCACACTTGAGTTTCTCCCATGGCGCTGTCCTTGTAAGCTGTCTTCAACATCATGACAGTTTCTTTTTCCTGAGGAGGAAGCAAAATTCCTCAGCTGCACGCTGCCCTCTTATACCTACCATCACAAAAAGTTGCTCGAACTGTAGAACAGCCCGTTGATAGAGCTTTTAAGCAAGATGCTGCTGAGGATCACCCACCTGGGTCCCAGCACACGTTGGTACCGTGGCTGAGGTCAGGGGGTCGTGGCTGAAAGCAGAGAACCCCAAGAAGACGCTCACTGCTCTGTTCGCTCCTCTAAGGCACCTGACCGTGCCGACCATAATCCACGGGGGGCCGCCTTTAGAAGAATGGGAACTTGGAGCCTCATTGTGCTCATGTGGAACGTGGAGTGGATCAGAGGCGGTCGCGTGAACAGAACAAGAGCACGCTGCACGGCTTGACATCAGGAAAGGTGTGCAGCAGGCATGCATCCTCCCACCCCATTCGTCCCACCCATATGCTGAACAGATCATCAGAGAAGATGGCTTGTAGGCAGAGGGTGAGGCATCGGGATCGGAGGAAGGCTTATTAACAACCTGTGATTTGCTGCTGACACAACCTTGCTTGCTGAAAGTGAGGAGGACTTAAAGCACGTGCTGGTGAAGATTGTGGAATGGAGCCTTCCGTAGGGACTGTATCTCCATATAAAGAAAAAGTCCTCACAATTGGACCAATAGGTGACATCCTGATCGATGGAGAAAAGGTTGACGTTAACAAGGTTTTCATTTTGCTTGGATTCACAGTTGATGCTCATGGAAGCAGCAGTCAGAGATGAAGACTTATTGCATTAGGGAAATCTGCTGCACAAGATCTCTTTAGACCACTGAAAAGCAAGGAGGTTGCTTCAAGGACTAAGGTGTACCTGTTATCTGAGTTGACTACAAAAACAACTTCATGGGCACACATACATGTAGAAGAAAGAGCTTTATATAAAAGGGCAATTGTATATTAATGAGACATCCCAGCCCAGGACAGAGCAAATCCATAAATTCAATATTAACCCATATGTCAGGTACCAGTCTGTTGTTTTCTTTTCGGAGTCACACAGCCATGGATTGATGCTGAATGCAGGAAGATCACGGGTGGATGAGTGGCAGTCTGGTGGCTGCAGTGGTGGAAGAAGCATCTCAGTGCTGACACGGGTCTCCATGTGGCTCCTCCAACTCCAGGGCTCTGGTTCCAGCAGGGGTCTCCATGTGTCTTGTCAGCAGGAAGACTAGCAAAATGTCTGTGTGTCCCGCCTCCAGGGAGGAAGACAGGAGTTCCCAGAATCTCCAGGAGAAGGCCATGCGGGCCCAGAGACCTCATTGGCTGTGGCTTGATTGACAGCTGGACTCCACCCCTTTGCTCAAGTTGACCGTGGATTCTGTACCTGACACACAAGCCATGGCATTTTCCATTGCCTGATGTGCATGTGAAAGTTGGACAATGAAGACAGGAGACGGGGAAATGGATGCATTTGAGTTGTGGGCTGGAGAAGAATATGGAAAGCGCCATGGAGCACCCAAAGGACCACCCAGTCTGTGTGGTTGAAGCAAGGCCAGAGTGCCCTTTGGAAGCCAGGCTGGCAAGACTTCCTCTGGCCTGCTTTAAGTCTGCTGTCAGGAGAGGTC
>PVJH01016388.1:0-50655 GCA_004026705.1 Nesogale talazaci
CTCACCCCAGCTCCATAGAATCTTCCAGGGCTGATTTTTGGAGAAGTCAATCCCCAGGTCTTTCTTCAGAGGCACTCCGGAACGAGTTCAAACTTCCCGTCATTTGAACTCGTAGCTGAGCACATTCTAGAGCAGTTCAAAAAAGAATGCAGCTTTCTGGGGGGTGGAGAGCTGAATAAACTACCCTATAGACTCATGTATAAGCTGAGTTCTTTCAGCAATATTTAAAGTTGTTTTATTGGGGGGGGCTCTTACAGCTCTCATAACATTTCATACATCATTTGTATCAAGCATATTTGTACATATGTTGCCATCATTTTTACTTGAGTCCTCACTATAAGTTTTTTTTAGCAGACCACATTTGCTCATTTTTTGCCATCACCATTCTTGAAACATGCTCCCTCTCCTTAGGTCCCCAGTACCAGCTCCCCATGTTTCCCCACTGTGTTAGTCTGGGTAGACTAGAGGAACAAATTTCAAAGACATGCATATGGATATAAGGAATGGGTTTATATTCAAGAGGTACAGGACATTGAGAAAACATCCCAGGCTAGTCCAGCTCAAAGTCACAAGTCTGATATTAACCCATATGACCGATAGCAGTCTATAATGTCTCCTTCCAACTCACAAAGTCACAGCTCAGTGGGTGCAGAGTCCTGGCGCCAACAGGGGTCTCCCCATGGCTCCTCACTTCCAGGGCTCAGGGTCCGTGAACTGCATCCCGTGGTGGCAGAAGCAACTCAGCGCTGGCAGAGACCTCCATGTGGCCGCCCCAGCCTCAGAGGTCCGGCTCCATCAGGGCAAAGCCATGTGGTCTCTCCGCTGGCTACTCCAGCCTCCCAGATGCCACCATCCTGTGTTGTCCATGATTAATTGTCTCCGAGACTAACTCCCAACAACTGGGGAAGATACTTTCTCATCTTCACGAGAACAATATTGCGAGATTTCCCAGAATTCTCAGGAGAAAGCCATGCCCACCCAGAGGTCTCATTGGCCATCTCCAGATTAACAGGCTAGACTCCACCCCTACATCTCAATCAAAAAATTAACATAAGCACATGACTGCCACACCCACCTTTCCTCCACACAGTTTTTGTATTAAAATTAGATGCATCGACTGATATTCAGGTTGGCTTACATTTGAGCATATACGGTACTTTCATACAAGATTTTTAAAGTGCAGATACTGTTTGGAAAGATAGCTTGAACCAATAGGACCACAAAGAGGGTATCTGTTAATATTACCTACCCCCCTGCATTTCATGTCAAATACCCCCCTCCCCTCACAGACACGCCTAAAAGAAACCAAATTCACTGCCATCAAGTCAACGCCGACTCACATTGGTTCCATTGCACAGGGTAGAACTGCCCCTGTGAGTTTCTGAGACTGTTTATGGAAGTAGAAAATCCTGTCTCCCTTCCACTCTTAAAGAGACAGTCGAGAAAATCCCTGGGGGGTAATGGGGGTGGGGGAGAAGAAGGACAGTTCTGCTCCTCATTTGATGGCGCTTTGTATACAAAGCTCTTTCTTATAAATACTCTGGATTTGTTTCCCTGGTCTATCCGGACTAATACAGAAACTGACTGCTGTCTGACTTTCTGCCTTAGAACGCCCTGTAGGTTCAAGTTGTCAACCTTCTGGTGAGAAGCAGAGTGTTTAGCCAGTGCACTGTGGCAGTCAGCTAATCTGGTATCAATTTGAGGATGAAGAATGTAGGGGTGGAGTCTAGCCTGTCAATCTGGAGATAGCCAATGAGACCTCTGGGTGGGCATGGCTTTCTCTTGAGAATTCTGGGAATTATAGCTGTATTTACCCCTTGGAGGTGAAAGACTCACTTCTCAGTTCCTTGGAGATGCTCTACTGACAAGACACAAGACTGACTCCCTGGGAGACGTCCCAGAGGAGAAGCCACATGGGCTTACTCTAATGGAACTGGACCTCTGAAGCAGGAAAAGCCACATAGTGATTCCTGCCAATGGTGAGATGCTTGAGAAGTGACAGAGAGGCCCCTGCCAGGTCTGAGATGCTTCTACCATCACTGGATACACAAGACTGCACCCACTGGCCTGTGATTGTCCTGTTGTCATTGCACATACTTCATGAGTCTGAAGAAGACTTTATAGCTTGGTGTCGGACATATGAGCTAATATCAGACTTATGACTTTGGACTGAACTGGGCTGGGATGTTTCCTTAATGTCCAATTGTCTTGTATATAAACCTCTCCCTTATATACATCTGTGTGGTTATGAATTTGTTTCTCTAGTCTTCTGGTCAACCTAGAGGCGGCTCATTCAGCAAAGAGGACATCAAAAATGACTCTACACTAAAAAGTAAGAATAAGAAACGCATCACGGCACTGGTTCCAAAGGGTGGAAGCAGCTCCAACACCAATGGCTGAGCAAAGTGTGCTGCGTTCACACCAAAACCAAACTCACTGTCTGGGGCGAACTAGAACCACCCCTGCCAGATTCTGGGACTGGATCTCAGTACAGGAGCAGAAAACTTCCTTTTCCTACCCTAAAGCTGGCTGGGGATTTGGAACCGCTGACTTTGGGTTTAGTTTAGTAGTCCAATGCATGACCATGACTCCATGAAGGGCTTCTTGCATAGGTATTGTGGGAGACGATTGAGTCATAAAAAGAAATACAGTTCTCCCCCAGGCTGTATGCTAAGTGCAATATGGGAGTCACCAAAGGACAGTGTGGTCGCTCCATCATTTCAAGTCGACGTGAAGCTATATTAAAGTGTAGGGGGGAGTTTTGCCTGCTAATCAGGTCACAGCCTGATGGTGACTCCTCGTGGGCATGACTGTATATGGAGGGTCCTGGGAAGCTCCCCCCTCCCCCCCCGCCCCTTCCCACTCCCACCCCCCGGCCCCCATCTCTGCCTACACCTTCCTGCTTGCTGATCCTGATTCCTCCCGGAGTCACTGCCACTGAGTCCACGGGACTTCGGGCCCACTGGCCAGTGATCTTCCTGCATTTTACGTCACTGCCGGTGACTTTGTGATATACCACCAAGGGTGCCATGTGAAGGGACCATTCAGTGGCTTTTTAGTTATGAAAATGTGACACCACACAACCAGAATAAGAGGGACTTAAGAGGGACTTATGGCCTGGAGTTGAAGTAGGCTGGGATGTTTTCCTGATATACAGTTAATTCTTTATATAAAGCTCTTTCTTCTACGTGCATATCCGTCACTGGGTTAGTTTCTCTAGTCAACCTGGCCTTACAGAGACATGAACTGTCTGCTCTTACGTGAAATGCTTAGAATGGGAAAATACAGAGGTAAGAGAAGAGTGGGTGCCACGTCCTGAAGGGTGGTGTGTAGGAAGTCATTGCTTCCGGGGAGTTATTGATTTCTGCTTGAGGTGATGAAAGGTTTTGCTAATAGATCATGGTATCCTGGTTGTGGTGTCACATTTTCATGACTATAATGCCACTGAATGGTCCCTTCACATGGCAACCTTGGTGGTATATCTGTTTTACCACCATAAAATTTAGTGAAAAAATAAAAAAAGATGTATTCCAAGTGCTGCCGTCGAAACTATTCTTCTCCCCTGTTCTTCCCTCGACTTCTCCTGGAAAGCACTCGCTTCTGGAGTTCAGACCTGGCATTCCCATAACACCTCAGTGAGTTGGAGGAGCTTTCTGGGTAATTAGCATGCAAATGTGCATTTCCATGCTGGATGGATCCAGACATGCTTTCTTTCCCTCCCCTGCTGAGGCATTGATTTTGTTAGGAGGAGGTGTGTTTTGCATTTAGACATGCTTGCGTGACTGTGAGCATACAGGGTAAATTCTACGAGGCAGTAATTGATAAGGCACCATATGTGAGATGAGATATGGTTCCATAACAAATAAAAGCCTGAGTGCCCAGTGCTGCTTTAAATATCCTGGTGGAAAGACAGGAGCATCTCCAGGAATACTAACATCAAGCACTTCCTGCTTTGCATCTGTTTAGAATGTTGCTACCCAAGGAGTTCCTAAAATCGTTTCAGTGATGAACTGGAACTAGAATTACATTGGAGAAGTTTGTACGAGCGCAGCATCCTTTCTGATCTAACAACAATGCACTTAAAGTGAGTGAAACTGGAATCTTCAGTGGAATCATTTTTTTTTTCCTCCAAGGAAAGAGGCACGATGGTCCATGGAAATTCAGTTTGGACCTGAGGAAGGGGGGGGGGGGGGGGATCGCCATTCTCTGCTTCTTGGAATGCCAGGCATGCTTGTCTTTAAGACCAGCTTTCTCTGGACTTCAGAGAGAGTGTTTGTTTACTTTTTTTATTTACCTCTTTTTTATCCTTTGAGATTCCTTCCCACTTGTAAACATAGTTTTACCTATTTATTTATTTTCAGCTAAATCGCTTGGACAATTCTTATCACAATCCACACATTCATCCATTGTATCTAGAACTTTTGTACATTTGTTACCTTCATCTTGCTTTCTACTTGAGCCCCTGGAATCTGCTCCTCATTTCCCCCCGCCTTTTCCACTCCCCTTTCCCCAGTGAACCCTTGATAATTTAGAAATTATTATTTTGTCATATCTTACACCCTCTAACATCTCCCTTTGTCCACTTCTCCGATGTCCACCCCACCCCACCTCACCCCCAGGGAGGAGGTTATATGTAGATCCTTGCAATCTGTTCCCCCTTCCTACCCCACCTTCCCATCACCCTCCCATTATTGCCTTCCTCACTACTGGTCCTGAAGGGTTCTTCTGTCTTGGATTCCCTGTGTTTCCAGTTTCTACCTGTACCCGTGTACATCCTTCAGTCCAGCCAGATTTGTAAGGTAGAATTGGAATCATAAAAGTGGGGATGGGGCTGAGCCCCGGTGGCGTAGTGGTTGTGCGCAGGACTGCGGCCCACTGGGACGGAGGTTCAATTCCAGCAGTGGGGCTGGGCCTCCTACTCCCACCACCGGTGAGCAGTGATGCCCCCCCAAAAAACAAAAAAACAAAAACAAAAACAAAAGTGGGAATGGGGACTAGAGGAACAAAATACATTTTTATGTTTCCTGCTGGGTTGCTATTTAGTGGTTCTATCTGAATAAGAACAAGCAGAGCGGTGGAAGAACTAGAAGTTTTTCTTTTTTTGGGGGGGGGGGCAACACTGCTCTCTGGTGGTGGGAGTAGGAGGCCCAGCCCCACTGCTGGAATTGAACCTCCGTCCCAGTGGGCCGCAGTCCCACGCACAACCACTACGCCTCCAGGGTTCAGCCCTAGAAGCTTTTATATAAAGGGTAAGTGTACATTAAGAATTCATCCTAACCCAGTGCTGTCCAAACCCAACAGCATCCAACATTAACTCCAATATTAGCCCATATGTGTGACCCCAATCTATAAAGTCCTCCATTTCACAAAACATAAGCAATGACGCTGACGGCAAGAGGAAAGCTGAATCGGTGTTTTTCCATTGAGGGAGTACTTGAAGGGAGGCCCAATGTGCATCTGCTACCGTGATATCAAACCTATATGTACATAGACCCATTTCCCCATCGTCATATATAAATGTATTTGATATGCACATGCCTGTATTTAGGCCTCAGATATCTGATATGGTTTTAAAAAATTCTCTGTGATTTTTGTAGCAATCTGTCTGGACTTAAACTCTTGGATACCGTTCAGAACACAAAGTAGAGTGCTTTTTTCTCAGGAGAGATCATGAAGTGTGTTTGCTGGCTTCAGCCTTAAGTCAGGAGCCGGAACACTAGCGGGCTCAGCTGCTTTTTTCTCTGTTCATTTCCTTTTGGTGTTTTGCTGAGGAAGTGTCACTCGCAGTTTGGCCACTCTGCTCCCCTCCCCGCAGACCCTCCATTCTGCATGGTGCTCAGATCCTCACTTCCCAGCCCTCTGTTGGCTGAGAGCTATCCTTGACTGTGGCACGGGGTTCCAGCACGTTGATTTATGGAGCTATTCTGTGTCAGGTAATTGCCCATCAATATCCTGTTTATTACCCGGCTTGTCATGGGTCGTGCCTGCGACTCCACAGTGCCAAGGCCTTTGAACAAGGGCCAGTCACTTAAAAGCAGAGAACAAGGACTGTCCAAATGCAATGTGTACAAGTTTTCTCTTCTCTTCTTCCCTCCTCTCCGTTTCCCTTCCCTCCCCTCCCCTCCCTCCCCTCCTCTTCTCTCTTCTTCTCCCCCTTCCTCTTCTTCCTCTTTGTGGCAGTCATATACTCCGGTGCCAATTTGATTAAGAGTGTAGGGGTGGAATCTAGCCTGTCAATCTGGAGATTGCCAACGAGACCTCTGTGTGGGCATAGCTTTCTCTGAGCATTTTGGGAAACCTCATGATATTTCCCCCCTGGAAGTGAGAGACTATTGACTCAGTCTCTTGTAGACGCTCTACTAACAAGGCACAAGGCTGATTCCCTAAAGCCATACTGGAGTGAAGCCATATGGGCCTATCCTGATGGAACTGGACCCTTGAAGCCAGAAAAGCCACATGGAGACCCCTGCCAGTGCTTAGATGCTTCTACCACCACTGAATACACAAGACTTAGCTCCCACTGATCTGTGATTGCCCTGGCATCATTGCATGTGCTTCGTGAGCCTGACGAGGACTTATGGATTAATATTGGACATATGGGCTAATATTGGACTTATGGACTTGGACTGAACTGGACCGGGATGCTTTCTTGATGGTCCATTCCTCTTTTATATAAACCTCTACCTTATATACCTATATGTGTTAATGAATTTGTTTCTCGAGTCTACCTGGACTAACACTCTTCTTCTTCTTCTCCTTCTTTCTCTCTCTCTTCTTGCCTCCTTCCCTTCTTCATTTGCATCTAATTGCCCAGTTTTCCTTTGGCCAGGAGCACTGGCAGCAGTGTGTACCGAGCGTGCACACAGCTGCTGAGTGTAGCATGACCCTGGGTGCCCTTCCTTCCCTACATAAGCGTCCGTGCTCAGTACTGGGGCAGGAACACAGCCATGCACACCCCACAGGCTCTCAAGTTAGAAAACAAAAGCTTGTGCAGAACGATAGCCTGGAGACAAAGCTGGCAAAGCAGATATAACCTGCCACACATCAAAAATGTCCCCTTGCTTTCTTCTTGGCCATGTTTCCCACATTATAAAGAGCTGGTGTCACTTTTATATAATATGTTTTATATCCTTGTAGTCACCGATTCACTGTTACTTGAAAGGCCACACTGTTCAAGAGCTATTCATTTGGTGGCTACACATTTTCTTCTCCTTTAAAATGCAGGTGCTCATCTGGGGAGACAAGAGAAACAAATCCACAGAGAAACAAATCCACAGGCACTTATATGTGTGTAAGAGAGAGGTTTGTTTTTGAGAGAGAGTTTTATATCAAAGAGTAATTGTATACTAAGAAAACACCCCAGCTCAGTCCAGATCAAGTCCATCAGTCTATTCGCCCCTCTGTCCAATACTGGTATATAAATTCTTCTTCACATCGAAGCAATGTACGCAATGATTCCAAATGCTGGAAGATCACAGGCCTGGGGGTGGAAAGTCTTGTGGATCCAGGGGTATGAAAGCATCTCTAGGACTCTGGGTGTCATCAGTGTGGCTCCATGTGGCTCTTCAAGAGGAATATGTAGGAAAAGAAGAAATCCCAGAATCCTCATGAGAAGGCCATTCTGACGAGGAGAGATCACCAAGCTGGGACCTGATTGACAGGCTAGACTCCACCCCTTCATTCTTCCTTATTAAGTTGACATGACTCTGTCATGCAGATTGCCATGGGCTGCTGTTAGCTTGCCCCAACTCATAGCATGAGCCCATAGGACTGGGGTGATCCACATGGTTCTTCTTTCAAGTTGAGCTCTTGCGGAACCATTTGGACAGATCTTTCCTTCCTTCTTTCCTTCCTTCCTTCCTTCCTTCCTTCCTTTCTTCCTTTCTTTTTCAGGTGCAAGATTAGGAGTGAGTAACTGGCCTCACACCACACCTCTCCCCCACTCCACCCCACAGACCCCAGTGAGAATATGTAGAGATTTCTAGTTCAATCTGTTGTCCTCCTTACCACTATCATAGTCCTATCTGGATGGAAATCCCCCAAATCCTGTGCTGGTGAGTGGATTCTGATTCATAGAGAACTGTCCCTTAGGGAATCCAAATCTGTCAACCTTTACTTGAATGACTCACAACGACCTTATCTTCTTCCCCGGAAGCAGTTGGTGGATTTGAACTACTGATTTTGAGGTTAGTCGCCCACTGTCCACCAGAGTCCCTCATCTGGATGGAAAGAGTGTGTCACCTGTTTCTAGCACATCCCTGCTGCCCACCAGCAACTAGACCCAGGCTGATGATCTCAGCCCATCCAATGTTCATCAGGTACTTTCCCAGAGACCAGGCACTCTGTCCATGCAACCTGCTTAGTAACCCATTGAATTCTCCTGACAACCCCCCCAAAAGGAGGGATTCGCATGACTCTCTTCCAGGCAAAGACATCATGGATGAGTGAGTCCATTTGTTTAATCAGCTGGGCTTCCGGATCTGAATGCAAGGATAACCAGTGGGCTCTCTGTCAGAATCATTGCCTGCATTGCCCCCATAAATGATACTTGGCAATGATCATTGATAGCAAAAATCAGAAATCCATGAATTATAGAGTTTTTTTTAATTTTAAGTAATAAAATGAAGGGGGGAAATGAACTGATATCAAGACCACAAGTCGAAAGCAAATGTTTTGAGAATGATGAGGGCAACAAACGTACAGATGTGCTTGACACAGTGGATACATGTATGGGTTTTGATAAGAGTTGTATGAGCTCCCAGTAAAATGATTTAAAAAGAGAGAGAGAAACTGATACCAAGGGCTCAACTAGAAAGAAAATGTTTTGAAAATCATCATGGTAACATAGGTGCAAATGCGCTGGATACAAATGGTGTATGGATTATCATAAGAGCTGTAAGAGCTTCCAATAAAATCACTTATGAAACCACAAGTTGCATGAGCCCCCAATCAAATTGTTTAAAAAAAAAAAAGCAATAAAGACTTTCCTAGGCATTAGACTAGCAATAATGTATCCTTAGGTTATAGTCATGATTAGAAGATGCAGCAGTGAATGATTCTGTAATTGAGAAATGCATTACCATCCAGCAATTCTAACTCAGCGAGACCCCAGAGGATAGTGTGGAATTGCCCCTACAGGGTTCCCAGGCTGTAATCTCTATACAACCAGGCTGCCTCCTCTTTGTCCCCCAGAGTGACTGGTGGACTGGGATCACCAAGTGTTTCACCAATAAGGCTCCTGGGAACTTGCAAAGGGAAGTTACATCATTCCTACGTGTGGAAATCACACCGCTGGTTCCGGGAATAATAATCCACACACCCAAAGGCTGCAAACAGTCCCGGAATGTCGAATTCTGAATTCTGCCATCGAGAAGACTAAGCGATCACCTGGATCTTTCTCCAAGCATCTCGATGGGATCACACAGTACAGATGATACAATGATTTGGTCCTGCCAGGCTCAGAGCTGAGAGCTCAGACTCACTCTGCCACATTCGGACCTCCTTCAGGGTGAGCCCATACCAAACAAGGAACCAAACCCACTGCCATCCGGTTGGTAATGTTGCCTCATCGTGACCCAGTAAGACAATGTAGAATTGCTCCAATGGATTTCTGAGACTGATGGCCTCATCGTTCTCCTGCAGAGTGGCTGGGTGTTTCACAGGGCCGACCTTGTGGTTAGCAGCCCCTCTTGTGAGCCACTACCCCACCAGGATGTAGCATGACAGCATGCACAGGTGTCTGAAGAATCCAGCCCCTCATTTAATGTTTCCGAGGCCAAGGGTTGAGGTGATTAAGTATTCCAGGGGTGTGCATGCATAAGGAATAGGAGGTGAGACAACCAACTGAGGTTGGACAACAGGCTGTGAAACCAGACTGGTGCAATTGTTACGCTGATGACACCTCTTTAGCTAGGAGTCATGTAATAGGTCATCTCCTGTCATGAACATAGGCCTCATACTTTCTAGGTAACTCAATTCTTTTTTAAAAATCTTTTTATTGGGGGCTCTTATAGCTTTTATAACAATCCAAACATACTTCCCTTGTGTCAACCACATTTGTCCATTTGTTGTCAGCATCATTCTCAAGACATTTGCTTTCTATTTGAGCCCTTGGTATCAGCTCCTCATTTCCCTCCTCACTTCCCACAGCTCATTTCATACGCCTGTTTTATTTTCTAGTTGCCAAAGTAAATGTGGTAGTTACATAAGCTGCTGTCAGTTTGAGATTTAAGAGTGAAAGGGTTGGAGTTTTAGCCTGTTGATCAGGCCACAGCTTGATTACCTCATTGGGAGGTGCTAAGAAGATAAATAGCTTGCTGGAGGCAGGAGACATGTTCATTCCCTGCAAGACATTCCTGTTGAAAAGATGCATGGAATTACACTAGATCATGGCTAAAGGAGCCACTTGGAGACCCCTGCCACAGCTCTGTGAGATTCCTATATTCAGCGTCATTGCATATGTTGCATGAGTCTGAAGAGGAATTAATAGATTGGTTATATGGGCATATGGGTTAATATTGGAATTATGTACTTGATCTGGATGGGGCTGGGATGTTTTCTTAATGTAAAATCACTCTTTGATATAAAATTCTTTCTTTTTTAAAAAATAATTTTACTGGGGGCTCTTACACCTATTATAACATTTCATACATCATCAGGCAAAGAGGAGCTTATACCCAGGGCTCAAGTGGAAAATGTTTGGAAATGAATGTGGTAACATGTGTGCAAAAGTTGTCTCTTACACACATATGAATGTCCAAGAATTTGTTTCTTTAGTCAACCCAGTCTAACCCAGTGAAGACATTCATTAATTTTTTTCTTAAACTACTGACGGGCAATAGCTGGCAAATCTCTTCTTTGGTTTCCATTGGAGTTTCTCCACTTAACTTTGCACATAGATACCTGACCAAAGTGAATGGCTTGGAGCACGTGCCACGATCCCTCCTGACCTTTCCTATGTCAGTAACTAGTTCAGACCCAAGAACTGCCTGTGACTTTTGGGTTTTTTCGGGCTTTCGACAGGGATTCCAGCTGCACATGGAAGCTGTGCCAGATGTGCTTGCAGCAGCTGCTCCTCACGCACCCTCTCCCAGCCAGACTTCTATTTTGGGTGGAGTTGAACTTCTACCAGTGACAGACTGAGGGTGAAGTCTGGTGGCTTCTTCCTGAGGTGAGTGTACTGGAAGGTTCTTGCCCCAGCCCCTGGCCACCATTTGAATGCAAGGGAAATGTGGCATGCTTCTGCCTTGCCAATCAAGGACGTGGTGAGACTTAGACTCAGATGGTTGATGGAGCAGGGTCTTCCTTGATCTTCAATCCCTTCAGTGAGATTTGTGTCAGTGTACCCATCCTCTAGATGCGGTGGGGTCACTGCACAGGCATTGCACATATGAATAAGTCTTAGATACTTGTTTTGTCAAGAGGATTGGGTGAGAGGACTCCATGCTATCAAGTTGATTCTGACACACAGCATGCCTATAGGATGGCATAAAACTGCCCCTGTACCTTTCTGAGACACAATTTTCCACGTGTCAAAAGTTTCATCTTTTGATGAAACCATTACCCCAGGGCTCCTTAATGTGGGAAGGGGGCATTTTAGTTGTTCTTTAAATGAAACACAGGGAATTCAAGACAGAAGAACCCCTCAGAACCAGTGGTAAGAAGGACAATTATGAGAGGGTGGAGGGAAGGTGGGAACAGATTGCAGGGATCTACATATAACCTCAGCCCTGGGGGATGAATAGCGGAGAAGTGGGTGAAGGGAGACGCCCGATGGTGTAAGAGATGACAAAATAGTAATAACTTATGAATTATCAAGGCTTCCTGGGGAAGGGGGAGGGGGGAAATGAGGAGTGGATACCAGGGGCTCAAATAGAAAACAAGCATTTCGAGAAAGATGAGGGGAACAAATGTTCAAAAATGCTCGACACAATGGATGGATGTGTGGATTGTGAAGAGTTGTACAAGCTCCCAATAAAATGATTTGATAAAAATCCACCAAAGTTACCAATATTAAAAAATATTCTTACCTTACCAATAATATCCATGTAGTTAGTAATTATGCCAACCCCTCCAGCCCACCCCTCGCCCCTCAGCTCTCCCGGGTGCTGCAAACACTTACCATGCTTGGCAGTTGATGGAAAGGCCAGGGGCTTGGGGTTTACCAACAGGTGTTCAGAAGAAAAGTCTGGTGAGTCTATGGCAGAACCAGCAGCTAAGAAAACCCCTGCGGCATAGACTTCTAATCTGACACCATGGCCGGTCTGCTTTAAAGTTATGATCCTCAGATATGGGGAAGGGCTCTCTCACATATGACCATGGAGCCAATTGTAACTCATCTCTACTCTTTCCTTCCTGCCTTCAAGTCGACGCCCACTCCTATCGACCCTACAGGACAGGGCAGAACTGTCCCCCATGGGTTTCAGAGCCTGTAGTCCTTTACAGGAGTGGGAAGCCCTATCTTTCTCCTGTGGATTGACTGATGGATTAAAACGACTGATCTTTCAGTTCACAGCCCAAGATTTAACTGCTTTGCTTTGCCTCCAGGACTCATTGTGACTAAATTTTTTGATGCCCTTTAAAGCTAGTCGGATGGTCTCCTAATTACCGTAGTTATTGGACTATAAGATGCACCCTTCCCCCCCCCCAAAAAAAAGGTGGGGGTGAGGGGAAATGTGCATCTTAGGATCCTAAGGTGGGTTGCCCAGAACATCTGTTTATTACCCTCTGCACCCACTTACTGTCCACTTCTGTTTGCATGCTGTGGATTGCTGTATGTTCTGGGGGAAGTCCTGCCTCCTGGAGTCTCAATGTCAGTCACGTAACATGAGGGGACAGGACACGCCTCCTCTCATTTGTTAATGAAAGCGATGATGGTTCTTAACACCGCTGCGGAGTTGATGCTGTTAAATGGGACCGTATTTTTCTTTATTTTAATAGATGTTTTAGTATGCTAGTACTATTTGGTTCAGGATACTTTTTTCTTGTTTGCAGCTCGAGAAACTGGGTGCATCTTATGATCTGAAAAATATGGCACTTCTCAGTTGCCCCCTGAAGTTTCTTTCTGGCAAATCTGAACTCCCTTTACACTCTGGAGTTAACTCTTGTCTGGTTTGGGTAGAGCTCACAACCCGCTGCATAAGGGAGATCGCCCCAAACTCAACAGTTGCTGTCTGTGCCTCTCCCCCGAATCCTCTAAGAAGCATGTCCCTGTGCAGGAGGGACTCCAGCCAAGCTTTCTGTTTGGTGAGAGATGAAAGAACCAGCATAACTCTCTCTGGTGCTGTCTCTGGCGCCCTCCTATTTGTATGAATAAACCGAGATTAAAAGGGAATCCTCTGAAAAGCTAAATAGATGAGCTCGCACAACCAGAAGGCTGTAGGCAGGATAAGGACTATCAATGAGCTAGTAGATAAATGATCTGATGATGCAGACATAGATGTTATTTGGTATGTGCTTGCGTGTGTGTGTGTGTGTATATGTATATATATATATGTATATATGTTTTTTTCCTGAGAGGAAAGATAGAACCAGACTTGGCTTTCTTACAAAAAGAGGCACCCATCCAAAATAAATGAATCGGACTCTCAGTTGATTTTTCCTGTCTGATATATAAGCGCTCTGAGAAAAGACACTTTCTGCCGTTCCCCTCGGTGTGATTACTGACTCCTAAAGGGGGATTCATTCCATTTGGGTGCCAGCCATTCTCGTATTCAATGACCCAGAACTTTCGTTCTCATGAGTATCGGAATCTGACGACTTGTAGGATCGGGGGCACTGATCCCTAGGACTGGATCACGGTGCTAGGGTCAGACCCAACCCTTCTGGACTGCAAGCATCTCCACAGGACTCCCTGGGGACTGGTAAAATTGAAGAGCCCCCTTCCTAGCCAGGTTCTGGTTCGTGGGAAAATGCCAGCCAGTGCAGAGCCTCATGCATGGTCAGCAGACCCACAAGAGCCTATGGCGTCTTGACTGCACAAACTAACGCTCTCTTAAGAGGTGAGCATGTCAAAGGAGTCCTTCAACATCGAAGGAAAGTCTAGCCAAGCAGGGATACTTAACCATAAAACCATACAAAGGCATGTGGGACCCCTTCTTAATTAAGCAGCCACACAGAGGCTCCACCCTATGGGTAGGCCAGGTGTTGGTGGCCAGGCATAATGAGGGCGGCTTCAGACAGAAGCTTCAGGGACCATGAAAATTTAGGCATTTGTCACTTTTTGTTGTACTGGGTAGGAGCTGTGCTGTTCTTAGAGCTGTGACACTTCATAACCAAAGGACCACACCACCTCATCAGAAATGCACGAGACTTTCTTCCCCATACAGCTGCTCTCAAAGGTCTACATGAAAGCAAACAGGAATTCTACTCTATGCTTCAGGGTGGTTTAAGGCATGCGGCTCATCAACAAATATTTTTTTGATTATCCCTTGCCTGGTCATTCTTCTTCTTTTTTTTTTTTGGACATCACTGCTCTTTGGTGGCTGTGAGAGCTACCCAGCCTTGCTCCCGGAGAGCTGCTGCTGTATTTTAACCACCAAGCCAATGGGCCACAGTCCTACACTCAACCACTATGCCACTGGGGCTCAGCCACCTGGTCATTCTTAACACTGAAGTAGATGCCTGGTCTTGCAAGAGCTGCCAGCCTCATTGGGAGAGATCATGGTAGTTTGTCCAATGCTTTCTAATTTTAGCACTGTTTTGCCTCCTCCTTTGGAAAGCCAGGAAAGGAAGACATTTGCAGAAGGATGGCAAAAGCAGGTCGCCAGCCCATTTCTCTGATTCCGAAGACCAGGAGTGCTCTTCATGCATGAAAATTAGCTTCTAGAAAGCAGCAGGGAGATGCCAAGATGAGGGTCAGATCTAGGAGCATTAGAGCAAGCCATCAAAAAGGCCGAGAGCAGCCCCGGTGGCATTGTTGTGAGGCATCAGTCTGCTAACCTCAAGGTCAATACTTGGATGTCATCAGCCACTCCATGGAAGAAAGATGAGGCTTTCTATTCCTGGAAAGAGTTTCCATTTCAAAAACCCACGTGACCAGTTCTACCCTGTCCTATTGGGTCGCTGTGAGTCTGATTTGACTCGATGGCAGTGAATATCAAAAGACCGAAAGCACCAGGTGGTGCCCAGGCAAGAAGATTTGAACGTGGACTTGAACTTGTGGACCAAAGACTAGGGGGACGGCATTGGGATTAACCACCAAACGTTCTCCCCCATCCAGATGTGTTTCTGCCTACAAAGAAAGTTGACTTCATGGGCCATGGCGCTGATCTAGCGTGACAGAATTAGATTGGGATTGGTTATGGAATTAGATGATTGGGATGCAGTTGCCTGTGAAGCCTGCATCCATCACCTCCATTTGACAGGAGGGAAATCCTAGAAAGGCTTGTATGTGTGAGGATGAATACGGGGCTAGAAGCTCATTCTCCCCAGGTCAGTTTCATTTCTGCTTCTCTGCTGTCCATTTTTTTTTCAAGTATGCTAATGAGTGGCGATGGAAGATAGTGTCTCCCTTTAGTAAAAATGGGTAGCCATAGCTGCTGCCCTTTTGAGCATTTCCAGGCTCCCTAAGCTCAGGGTTCCTTTCCTCTAGCTGAGTCCACTGGGTGCACATTCGCCCTTTAGAGTCCATCCACACTGACTCCCAGGCACTTGAGAGCCAGGAGAGCTGACACCATCCTTCTGGCTTATTCTGCTTGCTTGATTCCCCCGGTCACATGTTTTTCTATTGGTCACCGTGAAAACTGGTGGTGAGCTTGCAAAGAGGGTAAAATCTCTGACCCTTCACTGTTCTAGCCCGTCATACAGAGAGACTAGGCATGCCCTTGGCCTTGATGATAACCAAGGCCTCCGCAATTGACATCCATGCGATTGCTACCAAACGGATCTATCTTGAGGCCCAGTGGAAGCCATCGTGCCACAGTGGAAATCTCCCAGGAATGCTCAATCACAGTACCCAAGGGCCTGGCTAAGCCCCTTTTATGCCTTCCCTCCTCACATGTTCAGCATCAAAAGCAAGGGTTGAGGAGCTCAAATTGGGCCATCCACCTGCTTCCGTAAATAGTTCTGTCATTTTTTATACCCCTCCATAACAGCTTTGGGTCGGGGGACATGAGAACAGAGCTGAGTGGTTGCAGGAGAGACGCTAGGACCTAGAACTCCCAACCTATTTGTGATGATCGAGCCCTGTATGGAAAATACTCACTGACCCCTGTTCTAAAAGAAGAGACAGATACGAAGAAATTTTTTAAAAAACCATCTTTAATGGTGCTAAAGGAAAAGGTATGAACAGGATATTATGTGATCAGAGACTGGAAAGCTACAAAGACACACACACATTGCATGCTTGTCTTATCTAATCCCCACAGAGCTTTATGAGCCATATCACTTGGGAGCATAGCCTTTGGCGCCCAAGTAGTTTCAAATTAAAAGCTTCACAATGTACTAGCTGAGTGATCTTGAGTAAATTACTTAACGCTTATGTGTCACAGTCTTCTCACTTGGCCCATGTGGGTAACAGGGCTTTGTGAGGCCAGGGTGACTGCAGGAACAAATCCAGCGACAGGCACACATGGATGAGAAAGAGCTGTATATCAAGAAGTAATGCAATGTCAAGCCCAGTCTGACTTAAATCCATAAGGCTGATACTAGTCCTTAAGTCCAGTTTGAAACTTCCAGACATTCTTTGAAAGAGAAAGCTTTTTCTTCTCATAAAGAGTCATGGGAAATCCTCAGAGCAGTTTTTCTCTAGCCTATAGGCTCACTGTGGTTCAGAACCAACTTGATGTCAGTGAGTTTCAGGGTCTTTTTTTAGTAGATATTCCCATGATCAGCAGTTTGAAACCCCCAGTCCATTCTCGGGAGAGAGATGAGGTTTTGACTAATTTGAAGAGTTACAGTCTCAGAAACCCACAGGGGACAATTTTACCCTGTCCTCTAGCCCAGGGTAAGGGTTCTCAGTACTGTCTGTGTTAGTCCAGGTACACTAGAGAAACAAATTCAGACACCCATATGGATATAAGAGAAAGGTTTATATACAAGAGGAATGGAACATTGAGAAAGCATCCCAACCCAGTCCAGTCCAAGGTCATAAATCCAACCTTACCCCAAATGTACGATACGAGTCTATAAAGTCTCCTTATGACTCATGAAGTAGATGCAGTCAAAGTATCTCAGCGCTGGCAGGGTTCTCCATGTGGCTTCTCCAGCTTCAGAGGTCTGGTTCTATCAGGGTAAAGCCATGTGGTTTCTCCTCTGGCACCTCCTGTTCCTTGGATGCTGCCATCTTGTCTTGTCAGCAGTTTTTCATATGGGAGACTGACTCCCAGAGAGTGAAAGTCGGGTCTCTCTTTCTCCAATTGTCAAATGAGACTTCCCAGAATTCTCATGAGAAAGCCAGGCTCACACAGAGGCCTCATTGGCTACTCCAGATTAAGAGGCTAGACTCCACCCCTACATCCCAATCATGGAATTGACATCATGAATACATGACTGTCACACTGTCTATTTCTCCATTCCCTTGGAAGCTATTTTGTAAAGGAAGATATTAATGTTAATGAGCATCCAGGACAAGAACAGTGCTTCTGATCCCCACAAGCAGTCGTTGTTGTGGTTACATGTCCTTGGGTGGGATCTGTCTCACGGCAACCCTAAGGTGTACACAAGAGCAAACCACTGCCACCCTTCAACTCTGCTGGTGCTGTCAACATTGCGTCAGCCCATCTCTTTCAGTGTCTCCTCCTCCTTCTTCTCCTCTTCTTCCTCCATCTCTTCCATCTCCTCCTCCTCTATGTTGCCTTCTTCTCTGTCTTACCAAGCAGGATGTTATTTTCCATGAACTGGACTGTCCCAATAAAAAGTTCAGAATATATGAAGAGAGGTCTCACGCCATTCTCATGTCTAAGGTGTGTCCTGGCAGTCATCCTGCCAAGACAGATTGATTTATTCTTCTGGAAGCCCATGGTCCTTTCGATATTCTTCACTGATGCTGTAATGCACACGCCTCCCTTCTCCTCTGGTCCTTCGCATTCACAGTCCACCTTCCATGTGGACTGTATGTTTGTCTTGAAACTTCATCATTGAAATCGTTGCCAGGGTTTCCGCGGTGTTCTGTGAGCCTGACCTGAGTCATTAGAGTCCCTGATATCACCTCATCCTGCCTGGGATGGTGCGTTTTTGTGTGACGTTGAGTAAACTCCAATTCCTGGTGGACAGAGTAGACCAACCACAAAGGATGGCCTGGGCTGTCATCTTTATCGGACGAGCTTGCCAAACATTTGCTGCTGTAGAGCTGCTGGTAGGGTCAAAGCATCCACCTTTCCATGAGTAGCCAAGCAAAGAATCATTTTGCCCCTGAGACTTTTTAGCCAGCTTCTCATCCTGATTGAACATCCGGTCACTCCCAGGTCTAAGGATGGAACTTCTGAAGGAGGCTATCCGACCCTGTCTCTTTGCACCCCAGTGGTGGAGGAAGCATGTCTTCTTGATAGCACAGCTACTTAATGGAGAAGCTTATGTCACCCTGGGTCTCTGTGGGTCTGTGTGGAGCAGTCGTATTGTTGACATTCTATGACTCTGAAAGGCTCATCTTAAGCCACTGAGATCTGGAGATTGTCTGTCATTGCAATGTGAGGTTTCTCTTTCGTTGGCTTTCCCTAATTCTCAGGTAAGTGTTTTTTTTCCCTCTTTATTTATAGATGCCTTTGTTTATTAAGAATACTAGTCTTTGACTGTTTGGTCCATATAATATAGTTTCTTCTTCTGATTTATAATTTCTCATTCAAATTTGCTTAGAGTATATTCTGCCGAATAGGGATGCATGTAAGTTTTAGGTAGTTAAAATTGGCAGCGATGTTGTTGTCACTCCTAGTTTTCCTGCCACGCACAGAAAAGGCTCTGCTTTTTCTGGGATTAGAAGCTTCTCAATATCATTTATTGGCTGTGCTATCATTTCTGCACTGGGCATAAAAGCTATAGTACTAAATCTCCAAGTAGATGAGGATAAGTCAAAATGAATTGCTACTCGGGTTCCAGCTTATACATGCATAAATTTATTCCAAACAAAATGTGAGATTCAAGATGCCTGTGTCATCAGTGGATGGCTATAGATAAGCTCCCTCAGCCATACACTCATCTTCCTCTCCTTGGTGCGCCTTCAAAAAGAAGGGTACTTCTGTGCCATCGTGGATGTGTTAGTCCCAGTTGACAAGAAAAAAAAATCCAAGGATGCTCATTTATGTGAAAGAGAGCTTTATCTCATAGCACAGTTGCCAACTGAAAAAAAAATCTCAGCCTAGATCAAGCCCATAAGTCTGATATTAACCCATCTATCCAATACTAATTTATAAACTCTTTTTCTCTTCAGACTCACACAGTACATGCAATGATGCCGAATGCAGGAAGATCCCAGGCCAGTGAGTGGAAAGTCTTGTGGATCCCGTGGGAGTGGAAGCCTCTCCACGTGACGCCACAAGCTCTCTGCGTGTCTCAACACCAGGAAAGGGAAGGCATAGAAAGAGAGGGTGGATCTGGCTGCCAGTGAGCTATTTATTGTGCCTCCAAATGAGGTCATCAAACAGAGACCTGATTGCCAAGCTAAACTCCCCCCTCTTCCCCCCTGTCACTCTTAATACCCTCAAGTTGACAGGAGACTATGTCACTACCACGGTGGAGAAAAAAAAAAAACCATGTACAGATCAGGGATCCTATAACATTTTGACCCAAATTCAAATGAATGGCTTCCCAAAACATGAAAGCCTTACACCAAGTTTATGGGAGTGCTGCCTTCCCTAAGACATCAGTTTTTAGATGAAGCACACGTGCTAAGATATGACTTCAATGATGAATTCAAGACGTTGAGGCCAACTCAGAAAGTTGGGGCAACCATTTTTGGGGATCAATCTTGACCGTTATTTTTCCGACAAACACAGGATGATCATGAAATCTGGGTTGGTGTGAAAAAGACCTGGAAGTTTGGGCCAAGGAATTCTGCACCCCCTTCACAACAAAGTACCTACTCATTCTTCAAGGGCAACAAGGTTGGAAAAGTGTATCCCACACCGCCCCTTCCTGCCTGCCCCTTGCATTTTCAGGCTGATTTTTGTTGCCCACACTCCAAGGACATTTAAAAGGAACACAGTCTTGGCCTCTCGAAGATGCCAGAACTGTATTTTTGACTTGATATAAATCAAAGATCGCAGAATTCTTTGGGGGGGAGGTTTAGAGAGATGGAAACACTGCTTTCAGATGTGTGTAAACCTATGTGGAGGACACATCAAGAAAGAATAGCATCGCCTTTTGATGTTTTATTAAGGTTAGCATGGTATTGTCACACTACTCTTTGACTTATTCTTTGTGTGTGTGTGTGTGTGTGTGTGTGTGTGTAGAGAGAGAGAGAGAGAGAGAGAGAGAGAGAGAGAGAAAGACTTGTGCCTACATTTTTATTTTTTTCCTGCCCAAATCCTACTGATTTAATTATTGCTTTTCATATGTTCTCATACATGACTGGTTGAATTAATTTTTTTCTGTATCAAAATATTCTTGCTATTTATATTCCTATGCCTGCACTTCTCCAGACACATTTTGCTATCAATTTATCAGCTTCCGGGAGGTGGGTGTGGGTGTGGATGTTTCCGTTCTAACTGGGATGGTATCAGACGTCCTCATTCAGTTGGGGAGCACAAGCATTCTTCACATGGTGGGGCTTCCCATTGAGAAACACAGCACGTCTTTTCAATGAGCCTGGTCTCATCAAGATGCTGTGACCTTTCTTGACGAACTTACATCGAAATAGTTTGTGGTTCTGTTTTTATTGTGAATCAGCTTTATCTTTATACCAGATTAGCTGATGACTACCTTTCGTGCCTCTGTGGTTACCTGAAGAGTCTTGGTGGATAGCAGTGATGCTTTGAGCTGTTAACTCCAGGGTCAGCTGTTCAAATCCACCAGGCACTCCAAAGGAGAAAGAGGAAAAGCAGTATAGTCTTAGAAACCTACAGGGGCAGTTAGTGCTACCCTGTCCTTTAGGGTCATTATGACTTGGCATTGACTCAATGGCAGTGAGATTGGATTCTGTTCTCTATTTAACCGAGGACCCTTGGTACCATAGAGGGTGACACCTTGGGCCACTATGACTGCAAAGTCCGTGGTTTGAAACCACCAGCTAGTCAGTGGGAGAAGATGAGGCTTTCTGCTCCCATAAAACGTTTCCACCTTGGAAACCCCTAGGAGGCAGTTGTAGTCTATGGGTGCAAATCCAGGAGAAGACAGTGAATTGAGTTTTAAATATACTTGACAGGCAACGTATGGTCAATGAACCAGCTATCAAAAAATATAATTTTGAACTGATTTCTATTAGATAATTATCTAGCATCTAATTGTGAGAAACATCATTTACAGAGAGTTTTCTCAAAAAGAAATCTTTTTTTTTTTTTAAGTATCTGTGGCATTCACTAGTAAAAAAGTCAAAACCCAACAGAAACTTGGCATCTCCCTGAGGCCTATCATGGTGGCTCTGTATGATAGCATGTTTACCTTCCTGAAATTCTTCTCAAATCTTTTCAGTCTGATAGTCTTTTCTTTTCTTTTTTAAAAATCATTTTATCGGGGGCACGTACAAGGCTTAACACAATCCACACATCCATCCACTGTGTGAAGCACATTTGTACATTTGTTTTCCTCATCGTTCTCAAGACACTTGCTTTCTACTTGAGTCCCTGGTATCTACTCCTCATTTTTCCGTTCCCTTCCCACCCCCCTCTCCCCATGAACCCTTGATAATTTCTCCCAATTATTTTATTAGGGGCTCTTACAGCTCTTATAACATTTAATAGATCATTTGCATCAAGCATGTTTGTACACATATTATCATATTCATTTTGAAATATTTTCTGCTTGATCCCTTGGTATAAGCTCTTCCTTCCCCCTCCCTTCTTTTTTTAATGAATCATTTTATTATTTTTTTTTTGGGTGGGGGACATCACTGCTCTCCGGTGGTGAGAGTAGGAGGCCCAGCCCCACTGCTGGAATTGAACCTCCGTCCCGGTGGGCCACAGTCCCGCGTACAACCACCACACCACCGGGGCTCAGCCCTTAATGAATCATTTTATTGGGGGCTCATTCAACTCCCATCACGATCCATACATACATCAATTGTATGCAGGCCACATTTGCACACTTGTTGCCATCATCACTCTCAAAACATCCTCCCTCCACCCAGGGCCCCAGTATCGGCTCCCATATTTCCCTTTCCCCCCCTTTCCCCATAAACCCTTAGTAATTTACAAATTGTTATTTTAATTTATAGGATATTTATATGATAGTTTATAAATTATTATTTTACTGTTTATTTTCCACATGATATTGTCATTGTTTTCATTATCTAGCATTGCACAGCAGAAATACCACAGGCACTTGGATTTAACAAACAGAAACTTACTCTCTTACTCTGTTAGGATGCTCTCAGCCTGAATTTGGGGTGCTGATGCCAGGGGAAGTCAGCTCCTGTCAGTTCTGCAGGAAGGTTTTGTCTCTTCTGAGCTTCCTGCTGTTGGACCTGCTTCAGTGATTTGTCCTTTCTCTTCCCCCATCTCTGCATTTTGGTCTCTTTCAGTCATCCATGGAATGACCCTAAAGAAATGTGCGTATTCCTCCTTGAGAGCTGTTTGTGCAGTTGGCAATCAGACCCTATTATAAAGCACGTCCTTGGTAGTGTTTCTGACTACATGAACGACTTAGGGACCTTGGTGTCTGGGTGCCAGAACTCTGAGTCACAACGGGCCTCATGTCAGTGAGATCGGACTTCTTTTTTTTAAATCATTTTACTGGAGGATCATAGAACTCGTATCACAATCAATGTGTACATCTATTGTATGCAAAGCACATTTGTACATTTGTTGCCACCATCATTCTCAAAACATTTTATTTCTACTGAAGCCTTTGGTATTAGCTCCTCATATTTCCCCTCCTTCTCCGCTCTCCCTTCCCTCATGTACCCCTGATAATTTATAAATTATTTTGTCATATCATACACTGTCTGATATCTACCTTCATCCACTTTTCTGTTTTCTGTACCCCATGGAGGGGGTTATATGTCGATCCTTTTAATCGGCTCCCCTTTTCTATCCCACCTTCCCTCTATTCTCCCGGTATCACCACTCTCACCACTGGTCCTGAAGGAATCATCTGTCCTGGATTTCCCATGTTTCTGGTTCCTATCTTTACCAGTGTACAACCACTGGTCTAGCCAGATTTGTAAGGTAAAATTAGGATCATGATATTGGGGAGGAGAGGGTGAGGGGGAATAGGGGAAGTAGCATTTAAGAACTAGAGGAAAGTTGCATATTTCATTGTTGCTACTCTGTACCCTGACTTGTCTCCTCCCTGCAACCCTTCTGTAAGGGGATGTCACTTCACCTACAGATGGGCTTTGGGTCCCCAATTTGTACTCCCCCTCATTTATAATGAAATAATTTTTAGTTCTTTGATGCCTGATACCTGATCCCTTCAAAACCTCGTGGTCACACAGGCTATTGTGTTTTGTCCATGTGGACTTTGTTGCTTCTGAACTAGATGATCACTTGTTTACTTTCAAGACTTTAAGACCCTAGATACCATGACCATTTGATAGTTGGGCACCATCAGCTTTCTTTACCACATTTGTTTATGCACACATTTGTCTTCAGCAAGAGATCGTTCCCCTTTGGAGAAGCCAATGCTTCTCATGGATGGATTTAGAATTCCAAGTTTATTCCCAAGCTTGTCTGTTGTCTAATTTTATACCAGTTTGTCCATTATTCATTTCATCTTGTTACCTCAAATACCACGGTGATACATTTGAGAGCTTTCCTGGTTCAAGACAGACTTGAGAAGCTGCAGTGGCGCAATTGATTAGTGCGCAGTACTTATAAGACAGATTTAAACATGCGGTGAGGTATTAGTATCTTATTGCCATGCTTTGATACCATAAAAAGGAATGATTAATCTATTTATTACACTATTTGAAATAACAAACATTTGTGGGAAGAATCCCATTCTTTGACATTGTACGTGACTTTATACAGAATATTTTGAGCTTCCATGTCTAGAATGAGACCTCATTCTAAAATATCTTCTTGGAAAATGATTACATAGGTTCACTTTTGACTTAAAGCCTGATTAGAAGAGACAGACCTCCTGAGAGACACTGCCCCATTAGTTTTCACTTGCTTCATCATGGAGATGTGTGTGCTTTGAAAACACCCATTCTCCAGTGACAATTTGAAGCTTACATTTGAGTTTCCCCCAGAATGTTTTTTTCAATTCATGAAATTTCAGAGAGCATTTTGTTGATGCAAAATTGGCATGCATAAAAGCAAACAGACGTTGTCATGCAACTGGAGGTGTTTTTCCAAGAGAACAAAGAAAAGACAAAGATAAATATATGCTATGGAGTTACTTAATAGAAATAATTTTAGTACAGTGAAGTGCATTCAAGAAGGCTCCCAGTGATTATATATATGTATATATATGTATATTTTACAGACATGACTTTTTCAAGGAAGGAGTTGGTGATACTGAAATTGAGCTAGAAATATTTGAGCTATGGATGATCTTACTTTGTGGACACGAGAGAAGATGACTGAGGACAATTAAATCCTGCCCCCCCCAACACATACACAGAAACACACACACACACACACATACACACACACACACACACACACCATGGTGGGAGCAAAGCCACGAAGTCCCTAAGAATTACAGGTTGAAGATTTTTAACTCAGAGGGTGGTGCTTGGCACCCCATCTGAATGTCTGAATGGGTTGGGTTTAGTCTCAAAGAGGTCACATTGAAAGTCTAAAGGTCTAACAGGGATGGGCTGGGGACCGCTAACCCATCCCACCTCGGGCTGCAGGAAGAGCAGTGTGGTCTTGTAGGCTGTGTGCCTTCTGTTCACAAAAGCTGAGGACTAAAATGGTTTATATATGTGCCATTAAGTAAGCAGGTCCCAGATATGGAACCCTGAAAGAAAATGGAATTGAACTGATGGATTATCGTGGGTCGTCCTGCTCGCTAATTTTCTTTCTTTTTCAGTTTTTGTGCATTTATTTATTTATTTTTAAGGATCATGTTACAGCTCTCATAACAACCCATGCATCAGTTGCATCAAGCATCTTTGTACATATGTTGTCATCATTGTTTTCTAGACATTTACTTTCCATTTGAGTCCTTGGTTTCAGCTCCTCTTTTTTCTCACTCCCTTCTCCAGACCCTTTGGTAAATTATAAATTATGATTATCATCATCTCTTATACCAACCACTATCTCCCTTCCCCCACGGTTTCTGTTGTTCATTCCCCTGGGGGGTGGGGGTGGGCTTTCACTTTGGGTTACACCAGAACATGTGTCTCTTGACACATAGAATCCAGTTCAGAGAACCACCCCCCTCCTGCCCCCAGGAAAAGAAATGGAAGCAGTGCCTGTCAGTTATTGAACAGAGAGCTATCCATCTACTCTGGCTCAGAATATCAGTTAGACTTGGAACTATTTATGTGGTCTTTCTTCCCTCCACTGCCCTCCTTTCTTTTTCTCTTTTGGTGTGTATCTATATAAGATGGGCAGGATAAGCTATCTCAAGGTGACACTGATGGGGAGGGGCGTGGGATGCAGTGTGTGTGTGTGAATGGTGAGCCAATAACAACAGGGACAGGGAAATAGCAAGCATTCTAAAATTGATGGTGAAGAGGGTGTAGCATCCATGATCATATTTGGTCAAGTGAAATGTATCTAACAGGAATTACTGAGAGATGAACGCTGGGTAAACATAGCAGTGGGGCAGGAACAAAGCTGACTGACTCTACAACCCCCATCGAGGGGAGCAAAGAACAGAATGGCAGGTTAACAGATACATGGATTGAAGGAAGATATGACAAAGAATATAACAAAACAACAATATATAATACAGCCATAAAGATCCCTGGGGGTTAGGGTGGGTGATGGAAAGGATAAAGGGGAGCTGACATCAAAGATTTTCCGAAGAAAGAAAATGTACCGAAATGGATGGTGGTAGCATTTGTATAATGATGATTGGTCTCATTGACATATGGTGTGGCGGTCATGGACTTGAAGTCAATTTCATGGCTGGGAGCGTAGGGGTTGAGTCTAGTCTTTCACTCTGGAAATAGCCAATGACTATGGGGCTTCTGTGTGAGCATGGCTTTCTTCTGAGAATTCTGGGAAGTCTCGCAGTATTCCCCAATTGAGGAGAGAGACTAGACTGAGTCTCTAAGACGATGAACTATTGACAACATGAGATGACAGCGTGCTGATCGATCCTGATTCCTGGAGGATGGAGGAGCCAGAGGAGAGGCCACATGGGCTTGCCCTGATGGAGTCAAACTTCTGGGGCCAGAGCAGCCATGTGGAGACTCCTGCCAGTGCTGAGATGCTCGGGAGGCCACGGGGAGACCCCTGCAAGTGCTGAGATGTTTCTACTGCTACCGGACACAAAAGACTCTCCACCCACTCACTCGCCTGTGATTGTCCTGGTGTCATCACACTTGCTTCATAAGTTGGAAGAAAGCTTTATAAACTGGTTTTGGACATATGGGCTAATATCAGACTTATGACTTTGGACTGGACTGGGTTGGGATTCTTTCCCAATGTTCCATTCCTCTTGTATATAAACCTTTCCCTTATATCCATATGTGTGTCTATGAATTTGTTTCTCTAGTTTACTCATATGGGTTGTTAAAATATCTGCTAGAGCTCCCAAACAAAATGATTTTAAAAAACAAACATACACCTTTCCTCTAGTTCTTATAGATTTCCTCCCCCAACTATCAGGATCCCAATTTCTACCTTACAAATCCAGCTAAACTGGAAGAAGTACACAGTTACAGATGGGAACTGAAAATACAGGGAATCCAGGACAAATGAACCCCTCAGGTCCAGTAGTGAGAGTAGAGATACCAGAAGGATGGGAGGAAAATGGGGTAGAGAGGGGGAGCCATTTACAAGGATCTACACATAACCACCTGTCTGGAGGACGGACATTGGAGGAGTGGGCAAGGGGAGATGTTGGGCAGTGTAGGATATGACAAAATAATAATAATTTATAAACTATCAAGGGTTGGTGGGGGACGAGAGTGCGGGTTTGAAGGGGAAAAGCTGAAAAGCTGATGTCAAGGGCTCAGGTGGAAAAGCAAATGTTTTGAGAGTGATGACGGCAGCGGGCATGTGAAGGTGCTTGGTACAATATGTGTATGTATGGAGTGTGATAAGTGATGTACGAGCCCCCAATAAAATTAAAAACAAATGTTTAGAGAATGATGATGTCATGTGAAGGTGCTTGGATACACACACACACACACATACACACACACATATATATGATGTACAGCCTCCCAATAAAATGATTAAAAACAAGCAAACAAGCAAACCATGGAGTTGATTTCATTGAGTGTTCATAAAGCATGAAATATCAGGTCTGAGAGACCACACTCATAGGCAAATGTCTATAATACATAATTCCCAAAGGACAGAGAGGTTCCCAGGACTACAATGAGTAGAGGCATATGGGCAGTAAGTTTTCTATGCAGTACAGGAACACACAGACTGGTGACTCGTGGCAAAAGTCTGACGTTGGAAGAATAACACAGTTCAATCCACATCTCTTTGCCTCTACCCAGAGGTAATATTTCTATGATATTTTTATTCAAAGCAATAAAACCATTGAGTGTCTTATAAAGTACACAGAGCAAACTTGCACGCACGCACGCGCGCGCGCACACACACACACACACACACACCCCTCCCTTGGTGTTGGACGCCTCAGAGAAACCGGTAAAGGTCCGCCTCTTTGCTCTTGAGCTTCATCAGCTCTCCAGGATGGAACATGAGATCCACGATGTATGTTTCAGGGGGAGGTAGACACCCAATCAATCCCTTTCGAGATTTGTCCATTAGCTTCACTTCGTTCCAAGCCCTGCCGTATTCCCCCCGGACCAGAGAGCAGCCAACGCCAATTTTATCGGCCAGAGCCTGCGGGGAGAAAAGGAGAGATCAACCAGAGGCTATGGACAGGGTGTGTGAAGAAAAAGACAGGGTGTGTGTGTGAAGAAAAATCCTCTCGGAGCAAAATCCACTTTGTTTCAAAGGGAAAGATGCAACTCCTGTGCAGAATGCTTACAGAGGCACCTGAGGGTGTGGAATCTTGTGCTAGGAGCCGATCCAATGTGACAGCAAAATCACTGGCTTCTCAATGATTCCAGAGACTCAAAATCTCTGTGTGAGCCCTGCTGGGAAGTGACCCTCCCCCCACTTCCCCCGCCAGGCACTTCACATTGTATTGCATCTGTACAAGATTGATAATGCCGTTGGAGAAAAGCTGTTTCATGGGCTTTCAGCACGAGGGCATTTATCAAGCTCACTCTGCTTCCAGGCCTCTTTCTGGGGGTGAGACGAGAGAGATCACACTGGCAGGGACCTCTTCTCATGACGCATTCTGGGTCTGGTAGGTGGTGCGGGCAGTAAGAGAAGCAGAACTCAGAGTGATTGCCACCCTTTCCTGGGTTGTCTGATGCCACCTCAGCAGGGTTGCGTATTTTGGGTTAGAAATTGTGCCTTCGATGTGGCCGCTGGGAATTTCTGATTCTGAGGTTTGGGGTGGCAGTGGTGGGGGGAGAAGGGGAGGTACGTTTTACACTCTGCAATGTGAAAGAAGGACAAGGAGTCTGGGAAATCCCACAGAACCTGGATGGAGCTGGGGGACTTTGTGTAGAACGAAACTTATTAATCATCACAGGACAGATAACGTCTGAGACTGCAATGATAAAAGGCCCAGGATTTACGGTCATTCTAAAAGAACCATTCTTTGGGGTTGTCGAGGGTGGGCGCTGGAGCAGGGGCATGCATGTCCTTGGCTGGGTAAATATTTACTTGGGTGAAGGGAAGGCAACATGCAGTCAGAGGAAGAGAGCACAAAATGATGGCAATGGGGCACGACATTGGGCAATTTGCAAGGGTTATAGACCATGGAGGCAGGTCTTGTTCTATATGCAATCCTATGATGCTGGTGATGTCTGAGCACATGCTTGAATAGACACACAAGAAAGACATATATGGAAGGGAGAGTAGGAGAATTGTTAGCACATTTATATAGATTTCAGAGAGGAAGTTTCTATCTGGCTGTTGACCTTCGCTGCAATGAAGGCCATTCGTGTGGCTGCGTTAGTCTGGGCTGACTAGGGAAACAAATCCAGAGACACTCATATGTGTGTAAGAGAGAGAGTTGTATATCAAAGAGGAATTGTATGTGGAGAAAACATCCCAGTTCAAGTCCATAAGTCTGATATTAGCCCATAAGCCTGGCTGTGATCTATAAATTCCTCTTCAGATTCACGCAACACATGTAATGATGCCAAGTGGAGGAAGATCACAGACCAGTGGGTGGAAAGTCTTGTGGATCCAGTGGTGGTGTAAGCTTCTCAGCACTGGTGTGGAGCTCCACATGGCTGCTCCAGCTTCAGAGCTCTAATGTAGCTCCTTGTCTCTTGTCAGAAATACGAAGCAGGGAGTGTGTGTGTGTGTGTGTCTGGCCTCCAGTGAGCTATTAATTATCTCTATGACTCCTCCCAATGAGGTCATCAAGCTGCAACCTGATGGACAGGCTAGGCTCCGCCCCTTCGCAAGTTGATGGGAGATTATGTAACTGCCACAGTTATGAAATACACAGAGGGTAGAGGCAAAGCTATAAAAACTTCTTACACTTAGCCAAACACCTGATGGAACGTGTCACTGAGACTGAGGGGTTTGTGTTAGGGGACACTTAGGTCAATCGTCTTGGCATTTGCTCACCAAGATGATATTCTCCATCCTATTTTTGAGGAGTAGCAACTGAGGTCTTAATATCTTGTGAGCAGTCACCTACGATCTCTTGTCCTCTTTCTGTTCAGAGGAAAGAAGAATGATGAAAATCAACAGACAGATGGAAACTGTTGGTTCAGAGGACTAACAGACGGTACAGACATCCCTCTCCTTAACTCTCAGACAAGAACTGCATGGTGCCTGGCTACCATCACCTATCATCAGTAGGTGAAGCGACATCCCCTTACAGAAGGGTCGCAGGGAAGAGATGAGCCAGTCAAGGTACAGTGTATCAACAATGAAATAGGCAACTTTCCTCCAGTTCTTAAATGCTTCTTCCCTACCACTCTCATGCTTGCAATTCTACCTAACAAATCAGGCTAGACCAGGGGATGTACACAGGTAGAGATGGAAACTGGAAGCATGGGGAATTCAGGACGGATGATCCTTTCAGGACCAATGGTGGGAGTGGTGATCCCAGGAGGGTGGAGGGAAGGTGGGGTAGAAAGGTGGGGAACTGATGACAAGGATCTACACATAACCTCCTCCCTGGGTTGCGGACAATGGGGAAGTGGGTGAGAGGAGACATCGGACAGTGTAGGATATGACAAAATAGTAATAATTTATAAATGATCAAGGGTTCATAAGGGAGAGGGAGTGGGGAGGGAGGGGAAATAGGAGGGGCTAATACCAAGGGCTTAAGTGGAGAAGAAAATGTTTGTTTGTTTTTTGAGAAAATGTTTTAAGAATGGTGATGGCCCCAAATGTACAATTGTGCTTTGCATACCAAGGATGTATGTGAGGATTGTGATAAGGGTTGTATGAGCCCCCAGTAGAATGATGAAAAAGAACAACAACAACAACAACAATAAAAACACTCTTCTCTCTCAGGCTCTCTCCCTTGCGAGAAGATGGCCTTTCTATTCCCCACACAGTTCCTCCAGTCTCGGAAACTCCCAAGGGGCCATTCTGCCTTTTCATATCGGGTCGCCAAGAGTCTGCACTGACGTCCATGACGATAAGCTTGGTTTCTGGTTTCCTTCCAAGGTCCTTCTGGGTGGATTCGATTGATCACGCATGGGCGTTAATGTGTGCACCAGCCTGACCCTCAGTCCAACCTGAGGCGACTCGGTCAGTCGTCCGCCACAACACAAACACGGCATCTGAGCCCATGGCACTGACAGGCTGGAGCTCTCCCATCACCCCCCACCCCGCCCCATGGTCCAAGGCATTTCATACCATCAAAGGAACTTGTGAGGGTAAGCCCAGGCAAGATCATTTTGCCAGGCTCACAGTAAGGGGTGGGGTTAAAGTAAGTGCCGAGGAACCCATATCCAGAGTCTGAATGCTTCACTGAACTGAAATTGAATGAGCTCCCATGGGAAAGTTTTTCACCCCCCCCCCCCACACACACACAAACCAAGCTCTGTTCCGACTCATGGTGACCTGAGAGCATAGGGTACAACTGTCTCTGTAGGTTTCCAAGGCTGTAACCCACAAAACTTAGCCAGCCTCTTTTTTCTCCCGAAGAAGCAGATGGTGGTTCGATCTGCTAACCTTGGGGTTCATTGCCTAAAGGGATTTCACTTCCCCACCAGGGTTCTGAAAGCTTCTCAGTTCTCAGGAAAGCAGAATGTCAAAGGTCGTCTAGTGGAAGGGAAAGAGGGGGAAGGGACAGCGTGAGGCAAGAGAGGCATCTGTGAGGCAGTACAGCTACTGAAGGGTACAGAGAGCCTAGGACTGGCAGCTGGATAAGAGTGGCCAAGGAGCGTGCCAATCCGCCCCAATCTAGACTCCTTGAATTCACCGTGGGGCTCTGCACCCTGATGGCCATAATGGGAAGAGTCGACAATTGGATGGGTCGAGGGTGAGGTAGCAAGGCAGAGGTGTGGTAGGAAAGAGGACCAAAGAAATGAGGGAAACTAGTGAACAAAGTTTTAGGGTTGTGGGTAAATGGACGAAGGCCACTCAGGGAGGGGCAGCAAAGCAAACAAGAATCAAGAAACTTGGCGTGGCGGGCAATGGAGGAGATGGGATGTCCCTGGTGGAGGTGTGAAGGATTTAGGAGAGGTGGAAAGATGGGGAGATTTGATCAGTGAGTGGTGCGGTTAAAATGTCAGTGCTGAGAGAGTTCTGGGTTAATCGCATGGCTCCCTTGAGGTGGGAGGGGAAGGTAGCAATCAGGATGCATTTTAGGGTCCCCCCCATAAACCCGAGTGACATCCTCGGGCTAAGTGTTGGGCTTACCACCCCTTGGGACAAAGACGAGGCTAGCTGCTGCTGCAAAGATGGATGGCCTTGGAAACCCTTTTGGCGTCACCGTCTGTAAGAATCGACTCACTGAGTTTTTTAGGAGACACTCAGCAAAACTAGCTGGAGGAACACATGCTCTCTATTTTTCGGTTCATGTATATGGCGAGAGACGCCACGGGGGCTTAGTGGCTATGAGCTCTCTGCTCACCACAGGTCTGCAGTCGAACCCACCCCGTCGAGGGGTCCTTCCTACTCCGGTCCATGTTTGTAACCTTAGGGACTCAAAAGGGCAACTCTAACCTTTGTCCTAGGGCATGGCGAGAAGCTGGCCTCGAGTGGACGGCGGGGACTACGAGGACAATAGTATGTGGCTGCTACTGTGTATGCAATGGGGCAAATGATCACCCCTCTCTTCAACCTGGTCATGCTCTCGTGTTCCCCACCATGACGCATAGTGCCATCACCCTGGCTGCCCAGCTCAGACTCGGGAGGCCTTTTTGCTCCTTCGAATCAATACCTTGTGCTTATATCCAGATGATGGAACAGGTCTCTCTCTCTCCCTGCTACGTCAAGCGGGTGCCTACTCGGTGGCATTATAGAGCAGAGCAGCCCCCCCCCCTGTGAGTTTCTGGGTCTGTAATTGCTTGTGGCAGTAGAAACCCTCTTCTTTCTCCTGCGGAGTGGCTGGTGGTTTCGAACCGTGGACCCACCCGCTACCAGTCCAATGAACAGCCACTATCCCACCAGGGGTCCTGTGGCAGTCATGTCCTCGTGTGGCGATTTCATGACTGGGAGTGTAGGGGTGGAGTCTAGTCTGTCACTCTGGAGATAGCCCATGAAGCCTCTGTTAGTGGGTATGGCTTTCTCCTGAGAATTCTGGGAAGGCTCGCGGCATTCCCCAATTGGAGGAGAGAGGCTTGACTCAGTCTCTTGGAGTCGGTCTGCCGACAAGACAAGATGGTGGCATGCTGATAGATCCTGAGTCCTGGAACCTGGAGGAGCCGGAGGAGAAGCCACATGAGCTTGCCCTGATGGAAGCAGACCTCTGCAGCTAGAGAAGCCACAGAGAGACCCTGCCAGCACTGAGATTCTTCTACCACCAACAGATACTGCTGATGGACCCTCAGCCACAGAAATGAGGAGCCATGGGGAGACCCCTGCCAATGCTGGGATGCTTCTACTGCTGCTGGGTACACAAGACTCTGCTTCCATTAGCCTATGATTGTCCTGGTGTCATTGCACGTGCTTTGAGAGTTGGAAGGAGGCTTTATAGTTTAATATCAGACATATGGGCTAATATCAGACTTATGTCCTTGGACTAGACTGGGTTGGGATGCTTTCTCAATGTTCCATTCCTCTTGTATATAAACATTCCCTTTTATTCATATATGTATATGTGTCTATGAATTTGCTTCTCTAGTCTACCCAGACTAACACATCTTTTCAACTTCTAATAGTCTGGTGGTTATATATATGTATATGTATGTGTGTATGTATGTATGTATATATATGTAGAGATACACATTCAAAAACATGAAGGGGCTTCAAAGAGTCCATGGCAAAATAAAATTTAAAGATAATGAAACTTTCTCAAAACCTTTTTGATGTATATGTGTATATATTATGCATGTATATATACACACATCTCTATATGGTTTTTTGTGTATATGTGTGTGCATACCCATAGGTAAGTAAAAAGTGTGTATGTGTACATATATGTATATATATATATATATATATAGGCACTGGGGCAGGGTTTGACAAACTTTTGTGACAGAAGAGCCAATCCAATCTGTCACAATAATTTAAAATTGATTTGAGCCATAAATAAAAGTTTTTGCAAGCCTATACAATCATCTCTTCCTGGAGAATGTCCTTTCCCGATCTTCAACTTGACTCCAGGGCCACACATATGCACAGAAACAGCCACACATGGCCCAAGAGCCGACGTTTGCTGAACCCTGTTCTGGCCTCCCAGTTCACACCTGCACATGCTTTTTCCAAATAAGTGGTGATTGGGGGTGTTTTCTGTGCTCAGCGGGTGGCAGTAAAGGAGTTTCTCTCCGGAAAAATGACATTTGGCTCATTTCACTAGGGGGGCCTTTAAAATCTGAGCCTAGGCTGAGCCCTGGTGGCATAGTGGTTGAGTGCTGGACTGCGGCCCACTGGTTTGGTGGTCCAAATCCAGCAGCAGCTCTCCAGGAGCAAGCGTGGGCCTCCCATTCCCACCAGAGGGCAGTGATGCCAAAAAAAGGATCCTAATCTACAAATGAATGAATGAATGAATGAACGAATACCAATCCAAGCAGTGGCTCCCAAGGGGAGCAGCTGGGCCAGACAGGCCAGCTCAGAAGGTTGACAACTTCATTGAAATGACCTTGGTAGATTTTCTTAAAGGACGCAGGGCAGCCATAGGAGCTGACAGTAAAGACGTTTTAGGAAAATAAAATTAAAAAAAAAAAACTATATTGGGGAAAAAAGAAGAAAAGTTGGAGGGAGAATTCTTCCCCCCTCCTGAGAATGCATCTGCGCATTTTTCCAGGGTTGCAAGTTGTGGAGGATTTTGTTGGTGACCCTCTACCCCATTCTGTCTAGAGGCCTGATTCTGACCCTGTCAGCCTTCTTTTTTTGCTGCCCACATCCACAGGACATTCACGAGGAACAGGATTTGTGTGCCTTGTGCCTACCAAAAGTGCCGTTTTGATGAGGTGTAGGTTGAAGAGCGTGGAATTTTTTGAGGAAAGGTTTAGAGAGATGGGCGGTTTGCCTTCAGAAATGTAAAGACCTGAATCAGTGGTTCTAAACCTTCCTCATGCCACAACTCTTTCAGACAGTTCCTCTTGTTGTGGTGAACCCCACCTCCCACCACCAAAAAAATTATTTCTGTGGCTACTTCATCACTGTCATTTTGGGATGAATCGAGAGACCCCTGTGAAAGGGTTGTTCGAGTCCCAAAGGGGTCAAGATCACTGACTCAGATGGAGGATAGCTTGAGGAACAATAGCTTCATGTTTGTTTGTTTGTTTTAACAAATTAAGTTTTCTAAGATTTCATAACAGTACACTTTATATAAATAAACACGCATATATTTACCAAGATAGGATGACTGCTACCTAGTTAAACGTTAACAACTGACTCACTTTAACATGATAACAACAACAACAACAACAACAACAATTCTCTCTAAAGGTGAAAGAGATAAAAAGTGGCTGAACTACCTTGAAAAGCAAGGCCCGATGGTAGAAAGTCCCTTTTTTGATCAGTCCAATTGGTATGACGTTGGTTTTAAGTTGAAACTTCAGTTCGCTTATGTGAAGCTCCCAGCTGAATTCCTGAAGCTTCTCTTTAGGGATAGGACCGCCCATCCTTTCAGCCACATATCTGTGTGCATCAGATCAATAGCAAATCAGCCATGCTGGACCTTAGTTTGGATCCCTTCAATGCAGCAACATGTGTGAGCCTCCGCATTTCTTTACATTTTTTGTTGTTTTTCGCCCTACTTTTTAAAAAATTCACTTACTTCACAGACTGTTTGGCCTTGTGTTTGCTGCATTCAAACGAATAACTTAGAAACTGCAGATTCGATTCATTTCCCTGGCCAGAAGGAAGAGAATGAATGCCAGCCTCTGTAGCACTGACAGCCAGATGGAATCAACAAGCACCCTCAACTGTTAGCGATTTTAGGGTTTCCTCACTCTTGATAAGTCGTCTTCAGGGCTTTGGGGTCAATCTTAGGCATTGGACCAACAGACGATTATTCTTTCACGAGGTTTAAACTCAAGGGACGGGAGAAATTCAGAGCACGGTCCTGGTCATTTCATGTGTAGTTTCAGATTTTGTAAGCTTTTCTCTTCAGGTTTTAGTATGATGTTTCAATCTAGAGAAAGAGGTGGCATTCGCATAGCAGGAAAGACAGAAGAGGAAGTGACAGAAAGGGAATACAAAGGAGTTGGTGTGGCAGGGAGGCGTGGCAGGCAAGAGGGCCCGCCAGACTTTGCCTGTGGATTTCTCCTGACACTATGCTTCCCTAAGGGATCCACTGAACACACCGGCAACCAGGAAACAAGGAAAGCGAACAGAAACTAAAACCAACAAGCAGCATAGCACTGCACTCTTGGAGTAAAGGAAAATTGCAGCAACAACAACCAAAACATTACAGACAGATTTCTATACCTTGGCTGTATGTGACACCAACGGAACAAGAACAATGACTGCGGGATGGAAGGAAGGGGGTAGGGGCGCATTCTCTGTCTCTGTCTCTCTGTCTCTGTCTCTCTCTCTGACTCTGTGAAAGACCAGTTATCCGCAGATGAGGGGGGAGCGGGGAGAGGAAAAAGCTGGGGAAATGGGACGGATGCTCCCAGGAGTGGGCATGAAGAATTCTGCTAGACTCATCACTTCTCAAGGACATCTGGGGGGGACTCCTGTCGCCAGATTAAAAAGGTTGGCTTTCAGTTCTGGCTGAGGAGAAGTCAACGGGTTGGCAGCTTGTGGGGCGTGTGCGCGGTGGTCGCGTCCAGGTTGGAAGGCGGCGAGCGGCTTCTCTTTGGAGGAGCCGGAGGCTCCCACCGAGACTGCAGCTGCTATGGCCCCAGCACGTCACCGCCTGGCTGCTGTCAGGCCCAAAGGCTCCCCTCTGCCTGCAGAGCCTCCGAATCCCTTCCAGTTTGTGTGTGTGTGTGTGTGTGTGTGTGTGTGACACTGTGCATTAGGATATAATTTGTGAGCTGACAACTAATTCACCGTAGGGTTCCTTTTAACGCAGACCCCCCTCCCACCCCCTACCAGGACATCACACACCTCATCCCCAGAACACCAAAGGAATGCTGCCCTTTGGCTAATGTCTCTGTCATTAGTAAGGTCTGGAGGAGGATGGGAAACGTGCTTCTGAATACTTTGACCAGAGCAAAGGAATCAGCACCTTTCCCCCTCGCCCCAAAGGTTCATGGACACGGGACCTCAAAGGGAAACTGACAACATTCTTGCTCTACTGTGTTTCTGCTAGGGGATTTGGTTTTCCTGCACACCTGCGTCTGAAAGATGTCTCAAAGAAAATCAAATCACCTCCAGGTTAGAACAAAACAAAACCGTTTTAAAATAAATATACCCATACAGGTGTGCGATGCCTCCTGTCCATTTGGGAGCAGGAGGGGCTCACTTGGGAGGGTGTAGGGAAGCAGGGCCCTGGCTGGGTCCGTGGGGCCACAGCCCAAGACTTGCAGGGTTTGCAGTTTCTGAGCCCCAGGCTGTCCTTGCCCAATCACAAGGCCTGCTCCCTCTGACTCCTTCCTCGGGCGAGGGGCTTCCAATAAATGACTCCGACTCGGAGAGCTGCCCCCACACCCAGAGCGGCCCAATTGCAGGCATAAGTTTGCAACCCCCAAGGCTCCAGGTGCGATGTAAGCTATGAAAGTAACAATAGTTTATAATTTATCAAGGGGTCACCAGGGAGAGGTGGGGGGGAAGGGGGAGAGGAGCAGATACCAAGGGCTCAACAGAAAGTAAAAGTCTAGAATATAATGATGGCAACCTATGTACAAACATGCTTGGCACAATTGCCCTACGGATAGTGATAAGAGCTGTAAGAGCCCCCAATAAAAGGATCTTTTAATGGAGAGAGAGAAAGAGAGAAGGTTAGGAGGTGGTTGCTTTGCCATACGCTTATCAAATGTACACAATACATCAAGTCCAATGTGACAGAGGGTATCATGGATGTTAAGTAATAGGTCCGCGCGGACAGAGAACTTACTTGGCAAGCACCTCGATCTGCTCCTTGATGTTGGTGACGGGCAGGATCATTTTGGTCACTTCGTAGACATACAGACAGAAGTCGGGGTCCGAAGGCGGGCACCACTCTTTGTCCGGGCTCCCCTCTCCAGACATTTTTGGTGCCGACAAAACCTCTTCCTCCTCTTTCACTTTTTCCTCTTCTTTCTTCCCCCTGATTTTCCTTTGAGAGCAAAGGACACCAAACGCGGTCACCTCTTCTGTGAGAGCAACTGAAGGAGGCTGAAGGCATTTCGATCCTCGCGAAAGATTTTAAACTATCCAGGGCAACGCCAGAGTTCTCCGTTACAGCGTTAAACCATCCATTCACAAGAGAACAGTATGACATCTGTACAGCTTACGAAAACGGCGGCCTGGCCTTGTGCGTGGTTGACTGGCACTGTGTCCGCCACACAACAGGCATGCCATAAGTACTTATTGAGTGACTAAAATGTGAGTTGCTTATTCAAGAGGGGGGAAAGCCAGTCTTTTACCTTCTCTCACTTCAGTTGAGCAACTTCTGCAAGAAAACCGTGGGTCACGGTTTTAAAAGAGAAGTTACCCAAAGTGTGGAAATAAATGAAAATGAGCAACAGCTCAACTCAGCATGTAATCTCCATATCATACAGGGCAAAAACAAAAAAAAAAGTTCACAGAATGGTCACTTAGGGACTGACTGTCCTTAATCCTGCACATCATAAAAATGGAGTGCACTTAGTAAATGGTGAAAGCATCATTTACTATTCATTAAAAAGGCCCGGGACTTAGAGAATTTCAACTTGGCATCTTTCTGGCAGGGCATCACGTAATTTATGTTCAGTGGAAAGGACCTGTAAAGCTTAAAACGGTATTGCCCTGTGGGATTTTGCTGTGGATCGAGTTGTCTTTCCTAAACGACTATGTGGAAGTCCTAGTTCCTGATCCCTGTGAAGGTGACCATGTTTGGATGCAGTGTCTTTGAAGAGGTGATCAGTGAGGTCGTCAGCAGGTGTCAAAAGAGCGGAGCATCAGCAGAGGACAGCCAGGTGACAACATAGGCAGAGATGGGGATTATTCTGTGATATGCCAGGGAAAACCTAGAGTTACCAAAAGCTGGAAGGAAAAAGGAAGGATTTGTCCCCAGAGCCTGGGGGAAGAACACGGTTCAAGTGACACCCTGAATTCAGATGGATTAGCTCCTAGAACTCTGAGACAAAGGTCTATTCTTTTCCCTCATTCTGTTCCCCTCATTGCACATAAATACCCAGCTGCTCAAATGTTCTCTGAACTAGCTCAGCAACATGCAAATTCCCTCCTTAGGTAGTTTTGCAAATAAGTACAGTGGTGAGGGGTCTCTTTCCAAGCAATGGGGCAGGCACGTTCTGCCTGGTCTCCTCCACCATATGCCATCATAAGATCTGGTCAGAATGCAGGCAACCGAAGCAGGGAGGGCTTTGAAAAGCCAGTAAAGTGTTGGCAGATCTTGGAAGAAGACCCAGAATAGGACTTATCCCTAAACTAATGAGTTTACTTTCTTTGACTTTCCAATTGCTCTGTGACCTGCAAATAGTCCCATACATATCGGTGGGCTTCAGTTCAGACAGAAGGAGTGACAGAGAAATTCTCTTAAGAACCAGAAGCATGAAGGAAAGCCCCAGTTGGTTTGTGGGCATGTTTCTTTCTTTCTTTTTTTAAAGTTATTTTGCTCCTATCGATGGTCTATCAGTGCCTCAAGAAACAAAGCGCTACAAGAGCCCCAACAATTTTCTCTTGACCGGTCCTTCTGCTGCCTGTCTGTGGATGTGTGTGCAGGAGCTTTTGGCAGAGAAGCATTCTAAATAACATAGGCATTCTGGCACAAAGACCCAAACAGGATGCCCCAGGGAACAAGAGAAGATCAGGGAGTTCATGGAAAAGGGAAAGAGGCCAGAAAAGCAGCTTCTTAAAAAAATTAGGGTGCGTAGACTTAGCCCTATGTTGTGTGTGCAGGTTTCTGACCCTGGACAGCTTGAGAAACTATAAGATTAGACAACTGCTTCAGTGCCAAAAAAGACAAGGAGTGATCTTTATGTAGGACTACTAATCCCAGCTATGAAAACATTGAAATATCAACCCAGAAGGCTGCTTGGAAATTGCAGCCTGACTCCCCCAAACCACACACTCAAAAGTAACTTTTTCTTTGCGAATACATATAAGACACAGAATCTCATAACATAAGATGGCCATCCAAAAGTACTTATCGTAGGAAGAAAATTTCAATTCACATGTCAAAAGACACTCCATCGACACCACAAATACTCACTGTTTATAAATTCCTCTTTTTATCTTCAGATACTCACAGATGCTGTCAATACGCACAGATGTTATAATCATCTGACAAAGACACCACAGAAGTTATTATAAAAATACTGCAACATGGCAGGCCAAACCTTCTCCAGATGGGTGTAAAGTGAGAAAACCTTAGAAAAACAGCAGATGCCAGAAACTGCCAAACAGAATCTTGGAACTGAAAAAATACGATTAGTCAAACCAAGGCAAATGAAACAAACAAATTAAAAGCAAATCTCTCCTGGTGGAGTCATGGCAGGATAGAGAGACAATGAGGACTTGATAAAATTAATGATGCATCAGTATAAATGATTGCATCTGAATGACACAGAGGAAAATTGAATAAGAATAATAAAAGATGAGGGGGGGTGAGGAGCTGATATCAAGGGCTTAGGTAGAAAGCAAATATTTTGAGAATGATGAAGGCAACAAATGTACAAATGTGCTTGGCATCCAATGGACGAATGTATGGATTGTGCTAACAGTTGTATGAGCCCCCCTAAACTGTTAAAGAAAAAAGAAAAAAAGAATAATAAAGGCAAGAGTCCCCAGGACCTGTGATCAAAGTCCCAGATAAAGAGGAGAAAAATTGCAGCACAGGAGAGGGGCATTTAAATAAGGACTGAAAATGGCCTCCCCACTTTGAGTAAAGATACGGGCCTACAGATTCAAGGGTTTTGGTGTCTGCCCGTCAGTTAAACACAAACAAACCAATTCCTTTACACATAGAGATTGAACTATTAAAAACTAAAGGCCAACCAGATAACCTGACTGGCAGTGTGAAAATGTCAAAATAGCTACAAACCAAAAAACGAACAAGGAAATGACCACAAGAAATTCTAAAATATAAAAACAAAACCAGAGTCAGTCACAACCAAAGAGAAACAAAAGCAGAAGGCACAGAAAGATCCCTAGACCTAATAAATGAATCATGCAGATTGCTGATGGCAATATCAACACACAAAAATAACAGTCATCGTGAACACGTAGAAAACAGCATTTAAACCCATTATCATTTATAGGTAGATGCTCCAAAGAAAATCAACACCCAGGTATAGACTTTGCAAAACATGCCAGGATCTGTGTGCTAAATATTACAAAATGCTTAGGATAAAAATCAAAGAAGCTCTAAATACAGACGGTGAGACATGGGATGTTCATGGACTTGAAGGCTCCACATAGAAAATAAGATCAATTATCCTAAAAATGATCTACATATTTTAAAGCAATTCCTAGAAAAATTCCAGTGAGGATCTTTGAGACAGAGAAAAGCCCATCTTAAAAATTACAAGAACGGGCACATAGACTCTAGAATAGCTGAAAAGATCCTGAGGAAGATGATCACAGTGAAAAAAACTAATTACACATTAAATCTTACAATGCAAATCCAGTCATCAAGAGTGTGGCACTCGTGGAAGAACAGACAGTTCCGGTCAATGAAACAGAATGGAGAATGCGGAAACAGTTCTGCACACATACGCTAATTCAAATGAGGAAAGCTAGCCCCTTCAACAAGTACTTGGATATCCATACACCAACCAAAAACCTTGGCTAAATCTCTCATGTTACGCAACAGGCAGCTGATTTGAAGCACCTACTAAAGAAGGTAACAGATTACAGACTTCAGAATGGGTTATGCTTCCACCTGGAGGAAACAAAGAGCCTCACAAATGAGTCTACAACCAAAATCATGACAGCGAAAAACTACCCATGATTTTAGGCTCCGTGGATCAATAACTAATGGCCAAGGAAGCGGCAGTCAAGGCATCTGAGGACGCGCACTGCCTGGGACAAATCTCTGGGCAAAGACTCCTTGGACGTGTTAAAAAAAAGCAGAGAGATCATTAAGGCCCACCTGGTCCAAGGGATGGGGCTCCCTCGTCACCTCACCTGCATGCAGTAGCAGGATAAGGAGGAAAGATACAGGGAGAAGAGTTAGAGAATCTGCCCCTAACCCAGCATTGCAGTTCCGGTAGGTGCCATTGTACAGTGATAAAGATCACAGTTAAGTCAGACACATAATGAGAGAGAGAAATGATGGGGTCAGACACATTTCATGGTAGCACGCTCACCTCCCGGATGGCCATGATCTCAGCCAGGTCCACACACCGGGAGGGCAGGAAGTCGAGAGCCGGAGAACTCTGGAGGGAACCAGGGGATTGGAAAGCCAGTCAGAAGGGTCCCAGCAGGGGAAGGCTGTTTCAGCCGACTTAGGGTGGGACAGACAATATAGTCTGATTACTCTAGATGGCTGATAGCCTTTAGGGAGAATACATTTGTTGCCCTCCAAGTTTATAGTCATTTGCCAAGTGTAGCCAGCAAGCGGCTTAGGTTTGGCCTTTGGGGGCGACAACTTGGGAGGAATCTTTCTGTTTCCCACAGAGATGATGTGCTATATTCAAATCGTGGCGTCAGTCAGGAGCGTTGCCTGTGCCGTGAGCTGTCAGAAGAGCGGACCAATCAGTTTCGGAGGAGGTACACTGAGGAGGTTTCTTCCAAGCTAGGTAGGAGGAAAGTTCACCCTGCTTATTTGGGACACATTGTTTGGTGTGGGTTTGCTTTGGTGGGTTGCTTTGGAAGGGGGCAGTCACTGGAGATGAGCGCTGTACTTGGTAATAGAAAAGGTTGGTGAAAGGGGAGAGACTCCCAAGAAGGTGGCTTGACACTGCGAAGACAGCAGTAGGGTCACGAAGAGCCAGGGTTGTCAAGAGAGTGCAGGGCCAGAGACACTTCATTCTGTGACCTGTAAACTCACTATGAGCTGGGGCCGCCTCACAACGACTCATAAGGGCCAACTCAAAATGGATCGGAACGTGAACGCATGAAACATTTAGGAAGAAGCAAAGGAGAACATCTTTTGGATCTGGGACTAAGCAAAGCATTTAGACTTGTCCAGAAAAGTATGATTCATAATGGAAAAAAACAACAACCCCTGATACATCAAACCTCATTAAAATGTACAGTTGTTTCTCCGTGAAGGCCAGGAGGATGAAAAGCAAAAGAAGCTACCATATAGGGGAAAATATTGGCAATATCGGTCAAGAAGCTAGCATCCAGAATAGGTAAACAACTCTCAAAACACCACTGCTAGAAAGTAAACAGATAATTCGATTAGGAAATGGGCAAAGTGGGGCTGAGCCCTGGTGGTGTAAGTGGTTGAGTGCAGGACTGCGGTCCATGGGCTTGGTGGTTCAAATCCAGCGGCGGGTCTCAGGAGCAGTGCTGGGTAGCTGAGGGCAGTGATTGTCCCCAAAACAAACAAACAAAAAAAGAAAATGGACAAAATGGCATGAAAAGACATTTCACCCAAAGATACTGAGATAACTATGTAAGCACAAGTTCGGCATCTGCCCTCAGGGCAATGCAGATGAAAATCACAATGAGAAATCCCAATGCACCTATCAGAATCATTAGCACACAAAGCTCAACAGAACCAAATGCTGGTGGGGGTGGGGTTACAGAGAAAATGGATCACACAAAAATTCCTGGATGTGCTGGATGTAGTATTAAGTATAAAGTGACCAGATGTCCCACTTTTTAACAATTTAGCAATGTCCCGTGGTATTTTAAAATTAAAATAAATATATTACAATACTACTTTTGCATTCTATGAAAATTTGTGTTGCTCCAGATAGACCAAATTTTTAATCAAGAGCCCCTCCGCCCCACCTCCCGCCGCCCTAGTCAAGGGTGTCCTGCTTAAAATCTGGTCACTTTAATTAAGTAGGGGAGGCATTTTGGAAACAGTTTGGTTGTCCCCCTTAAAATTAGTCATCATTAACACCAATGGGTCATGTTTTACTAGAATTTCCCATTTGGGTTTTCTGGCATGTCATCTTTGTAGAAGCAAATTGCAATTCCTTTTTTTTTTCCCTGTGGAGACACTGGTTTATCCCAGAGAAAGGAAAACTTTACACTAGCACAAAAACCTGGACACAGATGTATAGGTGAAAGAACTCAGATATCTTTCATGGTGAATGATTCAACAAACTGGATCATTCCCACTGTCAATTCTGACTCACACCCACCCCATAGGACAGAGCAGAACTGCTCTTCTGGGTTTCTGCGACTTTAAGTTTTCAGCAGAGCAGAGAGCTTCAACTGACTCGCACGGAGCAACTGGTGAGTTCAAACCACTGACTTTGTGATGAGCAGTTCAGTCAGTAAGCCCACCAGGACTCCTTTGTGGAATACTACTCAGCCATAAAAAAGGAATGAACTATTGAGACATGCAATCATTTGAATGAATCACAAGGGAATTAGGTTGTGTAAGTCTAAGTAGACTAGAGAAGTAAATTCATAAATGCATATGTATATGTATATAAGAGAGTTTTATATAAAAGGTAATAGATTGTACATTAAAAAAGCATTCCAACCCAGTCCAGCCCAAGCCCCCAAGTCTAATATTAGCCCTTATGTCCTATACCAGTCTATAAAGTACTCTTTAGACTGACGAAATGCATGCAATGATGTTGAATGCAGGACGATCATAAGCCATTGGGTAGTTAGTGTTTTTGGGTCCAGTGGCATTTGTAAACATCTCAGCACTGTCAGGGGTCTCCACATGACTCCTCCAGTTCTCAGGACGTGGGATCTATCAGCATAGTGTCTAGTCAGTAGAGCATCTTCAAGGGAGTGAGCAGAGAGTCAGCCTTTCACCTCCAAGGAGGAAGTACCAGATTTCCCAGAATTCTCAGGAGAAGGCCATGCTTCTGTGTGGACAGAAGCCTCATTGGCTATGACCCAATTGACAGATTAGACTCCACCCCTACACTGTTGATCCTCAGATTGACAAACAGGTGAAGTGGGGGGGGGGGCTGTGAAACAATATCAGAGGTTACATCAGAGAAAGTGTAACTCTTTTGAGACTTTGGCACCTTTTGGGGAATGCTAAACAGGTTAGTGGTCACCAGGAGCTGGGGTGGGGGCAAGGGTAGTGGTAAAGAAACAACTATAGATCTTGGCTATGATGAAAGATACATGGACCTGCACAGGTACTAAAAATGTCTGAAGTAAACACACACACACACACACACACGAGCACAGCTGGGAGCACCTGAATAAAGTAATTTTCTATTTAGGCCACCATGATGTCAGTGAAAATGGAGACTTTCGTTTCATAGTCTCCTCTCTGTCTAACTTCCTTTTGTTACCTGATGGCAATGTCTAGAACTTTCAGTGCAGTGTTGAACAGGAGTAGTAGAAATAGAGCTCTTTGCTTTGATCCTCCACTTTGCAAGAGAATGCTGCCCCCTACCCCAACATTAAGTCCGATGAAGCTTTAGCTTTTACTTTTAATCCACTGACAATGTTCCCTTATTGATTGTATTCTGCTGGATTTTTTTCTTTTAATTATGAGGAATTGTTGAAGTTTATCAAATTCCTTTTTCTCTATCAATTTGTATGTCTGTCTGTGTGGTTTGGGAACCTTGTGCTGTGTTGACTGATCTCCGAACTGGTAACCAAAAGGTCAGAAATTCAGACTTGCCAGTCCTGCTACAGTGGAAGTCTGCTTCCGTTATGACTGCAGCCTTGTAGGCAACTGGACATCCCCTTACAGAAGGGCCTTGGGGAGGAGGCAAGCCAGTCAGGGTGCAGTGTAGAAAACACAAAACAGACAACCTTCCTCTAGGTCCTAAATGCTTCCTCCCCACCAACTATCATGATCCCACTTCCACCTTACAAATCCGGCTAGACCAGTAGATGTACACTGATACAGATAGGAACGGGAAACCTAGAGAATCCAGGACAGATGAATTCTTCAGAGCCAGTGGTGAGAATAGAGATATCGGAAGGGTGGAGGGAAGGTGAGATAGAAAGGGGAAACCCATTACAAGGATCTACATAGAACCCCCTCTCTGGGTGGTGGACAACAGAATAGTGGGTTAAGGGAGACATTGAACAATGTAAGACATAGCAAAATAATAATAATTTATAAATTAGCCAGGGTTCGTGGGGGGAAGGAAGGGGAAAACAAGGAGCTGATACCAAGGACTCAAGCAAAAAGCAACTGCTGTGAGAATGATGATGGCAACAAATGCACAAATGCGCGTGGCATAATGGAGGGATGGATGAGTTGTGATCAGAGGTGTATAAGTCCCAGTAACATGATTAAAAAATAAAAGAGATTGCAGCCTTGGAAATTCTATGCGGAAGTCATTTCTCTTCTAGGGGTTGCAATAGATTCAATGCCAACTGATACACTGTTGATACGGTGGATCACATTTATCAATGTTTTGGTATTGAACCAGGTTTGCCTTCCTGGGATATACTCCTCTTGCTCTGATGACTGCAGATATATCTGAATATGGTTTGCTGATCCATTGGCAGAGGATTTTTAGTTCTAGGTATTTGATAATGATCTATAGTATTCTTTTTTTGTAATGTCTTTGTCTAGTTTGGGCATTAGGATCTCCCATCTTGGTGAGGGGTCCATGGACATTACGAGTGGGAGGAGTGTAGTTAGCTGTGGTTGGGTAGTGTTCTAGCATTAGATCCTATTTGGTTGGTGGTGTTACAACATGAAATGTCCTGGATGAATTTCTCTCTAGCAGTTCTATAAGCTGCTGAGAGAGGGGTGCTGAAGTCTACATCGCTAACTCTGGGTTTACTTATTTCTCCTTGCAGCTCTCACCAGTTTTTGCTTCATGTGTTTGAATGCTCTCTTGTTTGGTGCATGTACATCCGATGATTATATCATGATCATTTTATCGTTATGTAATGTCCTTCTTGGTCACTAGAATTTTCTTTATTCTGAAGTTTATTATATGAGGTGTTAATATAGCCACTATTTTCCCCTTTTGATGAACATTTAAAAAATCACTTTCTTGAGGTCTCATACAACTCTTACCACAATCCATACATTGGATATCAAGCACATATGTACATTTATTGCCCTCATCATTCTCAAAACATTCGCTTTCTACTTTAAGTCCTTGATATCAGCTCTTCATTTCCCCTTTCCCTCCCAATTTTTATGGTAGTTTTTCTATCTTTTTCCATGAGTTGAAACCTACTTACTCACATATCAATAAATTTGAGGTGTTTTTTTGAACTGGGCCATAGTTTTTAACATGTAACTGGGCCATAGTTTCAATCTCCTTTGCCTTTTAATGGATGTAATTCAATCTTTTAACCTTAAATAATCATGTATATGGTGAAGGCACTAGTTGTTCAGTGGTAGAATTCTTACTTCTATGTGGGCGACTTAAGTTGAGTTTCCGGCTGAAGCACCCCAAACCCAGCCACCACCTATCTGTTAGGACTGAGTGATGTTATGATTCTGAACAGGTTTTGGCACAGTTTCCAAACTAAGATGAACTAGGAAGAAAAGTCTGGTAATCTACTACTCCTCACCTCCTCCCCCCACACCCAAAAAATCAGTCAATGAAAACTCTTTGGTCCTATTGTTGCAACCACACTATGAGAGGGGGCCTGGCTTCATAAACTCACCACCACTGTTGTCAATGCTGGCAACCCATTTAGGACAGGGTAGAACTGCCCCTGTGGGGTTCCAAGACTGTAACTGTTTATTGGAGTAGCAAGCCCCGTCTTTCTCCTGTGGAGCATGGCTGGTGGTTTTGAACTGATAACCTTTTGAATCACAGTCCAGTGCAGGATCACTATGCCACCAGGGCTGCCTAGTGACTACATCACTTCTATGTTAGTGCTTAAATCTGCATTTTTGTTATGTGTCATATGTTTGTTTCCCCTGGTTCTTGTCCCTCTGTTCTCTTTTTCTACTTCCCTGTGCATCACTTGGCCTTTCTGGGGATCTCATCTTGATTTCTTTTTAGTCCTTCTGAATACATCTGTCTGTACAGATGTATAATGGCTATATTTCATATATATGTATATATATATAATCACTCTGTTGGGGGCTCATACAACTCTTTTCACAATCCACGCATCCATCCATTATATGTCAAGCACATTTGTACATTTGTTGCCACCATCATTCTCAAAACATTTGCTTTCTACTTGAGTCTTTGATGTCAGTTCCTCATTTCCCCCCTCCCTCCCTGATTCCCCCTCCTTCATGAACACTTGGTGATTTATAAATTATTATTTTTTGTCACATCTTACACTGCACCCACTTCCCTGCCATCTGTACCACAGGGAAGAGGTTAAATGTAGGCCTTTGTAATCAGTTCCCCCTTTCAACCCCACCTTCCTGGTATGGCCACTCTCACCGCTGGTTCTGAAGGGATCATCTGTCCTGGATTCCCTATGTTTCCAATTCCTATCTGTACCAAAGTACATCCTCTGGTTTAGCCAGATTTATAAATTGGGATCATGATAGTGGGGGGGGGGGGAGGTAGCATTTAAAAACTAAAGGAAAATTGTATGTTTCATTGTTGCTGCACTGCACCCTGACTGGCTCATCTCCTCCTGGAGACCCTTCTGTAAGGAGATGTCGCTTCATCTACAGATGGGCTTTTGGTCCCTAATACGTACTCCCCCCTCATTTATAAGGAAATAATTTTTAGTTCTTTGATGCCTGCTACCTGATCCCTTTGATACCTCATGGTCGCACAGGCTGGTGTACTTCTTCCATGTGGGCTTTGTTGCTCCTGAGCTAGATGGCCACATGTTTACTTTCAAGCCTTTAAGACCCAAATGCTATATATTTTGATATCTGGACATCATAAGCTTTCTTCACCACATTTGCAAACACATATATTTATATATACCCTATCACAATCTACTGGTATCCACATTTACCACTCTAAATTTAGGCCCTTTTACCTTCCTCACTTTTGAAATGCACGGTCAATATCAATGTTGTTAGAATTATTGTTTCAGTCATCAAGCATGATATATAAAGCTCATGAAGGAAAGGATAGTTTTGTATATACAGAATTATACATAGATTTCTCTTCTTTCTGTTGTTTTCCTCTTTTTTCTATTGCCATTTGTCTTTTGTTTGAAAATTTCTTTTAGCTGGTATATAAGAGGTCTGGCATCACTTCCTTACATGATTATCTGTCTGAGAATGTCTTGATTTTTCTCTTTTGCTGAAAGATAGTGTCACCAAATAAACAGTTCATGATTCTCCATTATTTTCTTTGCATATTTGAGAAATGTGCTATTTGATATTTTGGGGGTGCATCACTGCCTCTGGTGGTCATGGGCGCTACCCAGTGCTGCTCCTGAGAGCTGCCGCTGGATTTGAACCACGAAGCCCGCGGGCCACAGTCCTGCACTCAAGCACTTACACTACCGGGGCTCAGCTCGAAATGTGCTATTTGAAAAAATGTGTTATTTACATACTGATCTTTGCTACCCAGTTATTGACAAAGGTGAGGTTTTCCCACCATGCCCCTTTTATAGTGGATTGTAGTCTCACTGTTGTAGCAGTTAATCATTACAGAAATGAAATGAAAAATAAAGTCATTGTAAGAAAGCACTAAACATATTCCAATTCTTTTAATATATATACATATATTGATAATACCAAGTGTTGACCAGGAAATGAAGCACCCAGAAATCATATAAAATGCTGAGGAGAAGGTGACATGGTAAAGTTTAGCAGTGACTTACGAAGTTAAGCACATCGTTATTACATAGTCCAGAAATTCTACTGTTGGGAACTATCCTATAGAAACACAAAAACATGTGCAGAAATGTTTATGACAGCTGTATTAGTAGCCCTGATAGCACAGTGGCTATGTGTTGGGTGGTTAACCCCAGGTTGGCAGTTCAAAACCACCAAAGGCTCTGTGGGACAAAGAAGAGGTCCTCTGCCCCCATAAAGGGTTACGGCACCAGAAACTCACAGGGCCAGTTCTACCCTGTCCTATGGGTTTACTGTGAGTTGACATTGACGCAATGACATTGAGCTTCTTAGATTGATTCATCATTGGCCAAAACTGGAAACTAAGCTATGCCTTCGCAGGAAAATAGTCTACTGTATAGAGACAGAATGAACCATATTACGTGGAGTAAGAAGGTATCAATTGATACACTCAACTTGTATAAACATTAAGCGTGTTATGTTGAGTGAGAAAAAAAAATCCCCAATCAAGGTATTAGAGCGGAACAGTTCTATTGACCAGGTATTCTTTAAAACCTCTCTAAAGTTGCATAGTACCAGGGATGAGAATGTCCTGGGTGGTGGAACTTTTTTTGTATCCCAAGTGCGATGATGGTCATGGTAATCTATATTCCTCTAAGTATCCATAGAACTGAACAGAAAAATCCATTTTGTAGTGTTAATTTTAAAAAATGCTAGCATAAACTTGGTCGTGTACTTATTTTTCATTTGCCGAAGAAGAGTGCTGAGTTGTTGACTTTCACACCCTCTTCTGCTCTTGGCTCACTTTCTCTGGCCAGCTAGCTGGCATGATTGGATGAACGAAGATCTCTCTTTCCCACTTCCAGCACAAGACCTCCAATAGCTTGTCACAGACTGTTTACCTATCAAAGGATGCACCCATGATTTTGCTTAAAATGCCTTGGGCTAACAGATAGTATCTTGTCTGTC